>VXBI01013939.1:741915-762683 GCA_013397375.1 Toxostoma redivivum | reverse complement strand
TATGCCTTCATAGCAAACAGCATTCTCAGAAGTTACAGAGCAGCATGGCAGCCTGATGCCACAAAAGATAAGAATGCATAAACCATGTTGTGAAAAGAGAGGGGAAACACTCCCGAATAGTTTGAATCCCTGTTGTTGTTTAGGACACATTGTGAAAAGTTCAGTATTGAAGTGCCTCTCTAGGGAAACTTTCCATCACATGCATGTCTCATCTGGTCCTTTATCCTCATGCTAGATCACTTCTTCCCAGCCCTTCTGCCATTGCAATGTCCTTAAATCTGAGTCCCTCACACAGCACATGCTAAGGAGTGTCCAGACCTGGCTGTTTATACAATACTGTGTAAAAAGATTAAACTTTTGCATGTGCATTCTTTACACATGCACATTTTCCTGTAAAAGAATATTCCTAAAGTTCTTTGAGATCCATGGATGAAAAGATCTCTTAATAATAATCATTTATTACTGCAAAGTTATTGCTAAAGGTCTGTCAGTTTTTCCTTTGTGATTACATACATGGGAGCTTCCTGCAATGTTACAGAACATCTCCCCAGGCTGATACTTGGCAAACCATGTGCCAGTTCTGAGACATTTAATTTTTTATTAGTTTTCTGAAAGCTTGTGTTAACGAGTTTTAACCTGAAAAGTGAAGAAACAGAACCAAAACAATAATACCTGGACTGTAAATCTGCACCCTGATGATTTATAATGAAATTACTGTCTGGATTAGACTAACTATTGTTCTAGCTACACTCCACATCACCACTGAATGGGACAGAAAAAAAAAAAGTAAAAGGTTAGAAGTGATATTTTCTTTTCTATGAGGGCATGGAAAATTCATGATAACTTAGCATCCCTTCTCAACTACAACTTTTCCCCTGGAGCAAGTATGAATCATGTGGACTGGAGCACAAATAAATCTTCCTGCAGACAAACTTGTGTCTGCAAGGTTTTCATTTAGTTTGCCCTTGCCAGCCAGTCAGAGTGTGAAAATACAGTAGCTGTTCTGTGAGGTGAGGAATGATCGCTTTTTAACTACAAGAAATTAATTCGTAAAAGATGGTTTTAAAGAAAGAAATAGGGCTTGCTCTTTCTGGCAATATGACATGCTCTGCACAGGCAGTGTGATGGAGATGCTTCCTATGTGCTGCTCTTCAGTACTCCCTATGTCCTGGGCCATCAGTGCACTCAGTCCATTACTCACATGTTATTTTCCTGAGCAACTTGGTTTGGATGGGCAGTTTCTGCAAGGATGAGGATGAGGACTCTCAAATGCCTGTGACCCATCAGTGTCCACAGCAGTTCACTGTTGCACTTTGCCTGTCCTGTAGGGAAGCACATCAGACTGGTCCAGCCTCCCAGGACCTTCCAGCAGCTCTGGCCTGACTTTGGAGCAACACTAGGTAGGAGATGGAAGATACTACTCCAGGCCCTGAGGCTACTAGAAGCAATTAAGTAAGATTAAACAGGGACAAAACAGGAATGGGACAATTGTTTCTGTTGCTTTTACCAGCACTGGAGTGGAATCTGATTGTAATTGTGTCCAATTTACTGTCCTGATCAGAACAGAGATGAATGTCCAGTTAAAATAAAGCAACTTTTGATAAACAGTTTCTGATTAAAAATAGCAGGGTGGGGGATGGAGCAGGAGTGCCTGTGTGCAGCACTGTGTGTAACTTGCTGGTGGGTGCCTGGACTTGCTCTGCAGAGTGTCTCACCTTAGTTCAATGGCAGTGCCCTCATCCTCAGCCAGGCAGGTGGAGAATGGGTCCTCTCCTGCCACTTCAGCAGCTCACACAAACTGGTAAAGGACCATGATCACCCCTCCCTAAACTGCTCCTTAAATGTGTTATCCACACTTGGTGTGGCCCTGCCCATGGCAGGAGGATTGGAACTTGATGATCTTTAAGGTCTCTTCTAACCCAAATCATTCTGTGATTCTGTGATCCTATGATTCTATGACTTTGCAAAATCATCCTGATGCTGAATTAATTTCTGGGAACACTCACCAGGACCATATGACTGGTCCCTTTCTGAAATTACATTTTCTCTGCAGTTTGTACATTTAAACAACTGGACCTTGGTGGTTGAGAAAAATCAGGAGACTTTCATGAGAGAGTTTTCAAAAAGCAAGATAAAAATGGCATCTCCTTGTTAATCAGAAAAAGCAGAGAGAGCATCAATCAGACTGTGACGTACAGGTAAAGAAATAACACTCAGAAGTATTTTCTTCCATATGAAGAAAATCCAGGATAAGGACAATAAAGTATCCAGTACAATTACAAATGTGCAGCATTATTGAAGCCTCAGTGCAGAATTTTAATAAAAAAAACCATCCTGCATTCATGTTCAAAAATAAATCAGTTATTGTAACACACTTGACACTACCTTATGGGATGTTTGCCCAGATTTCATATCCGAAAGCAGAAAATTATTTAAACTTACTGTAGGGTTCAAAGTGCTGAAAAATTCTTGACACCATTCTGGAAAGCCAGAGGTAAAAATTACACTGAAACAGAAAGTGGTTGCCACTTCAGCACCCATTATTCAGAATGGTATCAGTACAGAGATGAAGAGAAGTCTAATTTCATTGCAATGTATTGCAGGACACAATAGAAACCCTTATTTCTCCATAATGAGTATTCACAATATTCTTACAAGATAAGCTGCTCTTGGGCTGTAATACTGGAGGAGTAAAAGAAATGACCCAATTATTTCTGTTTAAAATCAATAATTATTTAAGTTGTTGGTATGCTTGGAATAATCCAACAGAAAATGGAGTAAGTATGTTAACAACAGCAAAGCTAATGACTGCAGGAGTCAGCAAAAGCAGAGAAGCCAAATGAGAGGGAAAACTGAAAATTCAGTATTTGGGAAAAATGACCAAGAAGGTGACATGGTCAACATCAGGGCTCTGGGCTGACAGTGTTTGCTGAAACCAGGAGTCTACAATTGCTCTGCCAATAAACTGCAGCTTCAGCAGTGATGGTGCCAGAGGAAAAATCTCTGGCACAATGGGTACAGCACTGCATTTCTGTAAAGGATGGAAATAACCCAAACAAACTGAGACTGGCTCTAGCTATAAAACTAAAACTAAATTTAAAAAAATACACTTGTTCTGCTAGACTCTGGGCAGTTGGGATGCTACAGTGACCCTTGGAGCACTCTGATTTTTACCAGAACATGGACCAAAAACCCTGGTATTTCAACTGAAGGAAGGGTGCTTTTGAAGGCATTGAACTTACACCGAAGCTGCTAAAATGGCAATAAAAGTTCAACCAGATAAATAAACTGAGCACGTACAAAGCTTGTTTAAGAACATAATCTTGAAACATCAAACATATTTTCTCCTTTTTCCTGAATCCTTCCTAGGAATGAAGACAAATCAGGCAAAACCTGCTGAGAAAAACAGGGTAACACACATTCTGTTTTACATATATATCCAGACTGCATTCTTCAGCAAAAAGGCAAAATTTCTTCTAATCAAACCAAGTATGTAATTGGAAATGCCTCAGTCATAAATTGAAAAGAACCATGTTTTATACATACATAAAATCAAAGCTGGTCACATTTTGCTATGAAATATCTGAAGATAATCTGGAACTTCTAAAGACTCATGAAATCTCAAAAGAAAAGAAGAGTGATCTGGACTGAGAAGCAATCCAGAAAAGATTAAACCAGCTCTCAGTTCATTTAGCAGATGAGCCACATTTCAGTTAGAAACAAAACATATTAAACAACTGAGAATGTCATAATGTTATGCTTCAGCTGTTTTAACTGGCAGAAATTGTACTTCCATTTCCAGTAAGCTGTGTGAGTGCTGAAAGAATATTTTCAGGACTCAAATTAATCCCTTCACTACAGAGGTTCAATATTACAGGGCAAATATCAGAAAATGTTACTTCAGTTTTCTCAAATAAATTTCAGGAGAAGCATGTTTGTGTGACATTAGAGCATTTGCATATATTCTGCAAAATTACCATGCAAGAATGAATGATCAAAAATATATTAAAATATCAACTTTTTACTTATAGTTCCATTAGGATTAAAACCAACCTGTAAGTACAAACTAATCCTAAATTTTTATTTCACTTTTAATACCAAAACAAGAAAAGAAAACCAAGGGAAAGGCCGAATGAAATAAAACCTTGATGATTTCTGGATATATGTCTTCCCCAGACTTCCCAAATCCTGCAGTCCTGCATAGGGAACCACAGACCTTTGCTGCAGCTGTGATTGTGATTCCCCACACTGGGAGGTTCATGCAGACCAGAAGGGCTGAAGTTCAAAACCCATCTTTGCATGGATGAACCTGCTCACAAGCAAGGGCTCTCTCACAGTCCATCTGGAAAAAGAAGCTCCACAGTTAATCTCAGTAATTATTTTAGTACTCAGCACAATTACATTACACTAGAAAACATCCAGAGAAGGAATGATAAACTAATAAGGATATTCTTTAGCTGGGAGCCACTTCACAGTAATTAATTCCTGGTCTGTGTTTGACCAGTGTTACTTTGTGCATAGATTGAAACTTAAAAGAGTATTTGCATCAAAGCACACAGATCCCTTAGCAGGCAGACCCCACTAAGCTCATTTCCTATCCAAGTGCAGCGTTCAGTTTAAAAGTTAATTCCTCCCCTACAGAGGTTATGGGCTGCAGCAATATTCCCTCCTTTAACGAGGGGGAATACTGCTGTGCTGGGAATATTTCCATGGCCAAATTAAATTCTGGAAGTACTTACTGCCAGACCAGAGCCCGGTTCTGTGACCTTTCCTTACCTCTCTTTATGGCCTGACCTCATCACAGCAGAGTGGAGCCCATGGCTGAGAACAAAGCATGGGGCCCAGTGCTGCCCTCAGAGATGCTTAAACAAATCTGCCTTCTGGAGCAGGCTGCTCAGGTACTACTGAAGGTGTAGTTGGACCTCACTCTTTGTAGTCTACCAAAGTAGACTAAAAATTATGTATACTAAGAGAATCTTTTACCTCAGCATGTCTATTCTTTTTTTTTTCTTTCTTTCTTTTTTTTTAACCTTATGTCTTTCCAAGCTCTCAGGAAAGTATTTTCAGAGTAACATAAAAATAGAAAAATTAAAGGGAGAAGACAGAAAACCTCAGACATTTTTGTTTGGATTGTTGAACAAGTTTGACTATCCCTTCATGCTCATGATAAAATACTAAAGAACTGATGCTAAAATAAAGTAAGGCTTTCTTAGCTGAGAGAAAGGATACCAGTATATTTAGGAGAAACAAGGGGTTCTATAAACAGATTGAATGATGTGCACTTTGTTTGAGAGCTTTCAACACAGTACACAAATTAAATATTTCCAGAAATTCTATTTGGCCTACGTAACAGAGAAGTATTGTGGGCTCTTAAAATGACCTTTGAAATTTAAAAAAAACCACAAAGGTCTGTATACATAATGGAAAATGTGCCTTGATAAACATAAGGTACTTTGTTGACTGTGGTTGAAAACTGACTATTGAAGGAATCTCACAGGAACACAAAATGAGGCCTTGGTTTTTGGGGTTTTTTTGACTTCTCTAGTGAGGTCATAGGTTTCCAGACATCTCATATGGAAAATGGAAACTTGTAGCTCATCACAGGGGCAGGCGGATGCAGTGCAGCTCTCTGGCACACTCTGGCCAGCTGTCACAGATCTCACAGATGCATCTGCAGGGCAGTGAGCATCCTCATTCTCTTCCAACAACTTCATTCACAGTGTTACAGGGTTGTTGAACCCACCTCATGGAGACTCTGCAGAAAAGATGCAGCCCACTCCACCTTCAGCTCTTACAGCCCTTGGGCATCCCAGTCCACCAACCTACCTTGTTCTAACCCAGACATTCGTCCCAGACAGACAGGCTAAAGAAATGCTTGGAATTTTTCAGTGTCCCAGCTTCTCCTGGTAGAGGCCAAGACAGATTTCTGTATGCACAAAATCCCCACTTCAGGGGACAGGTCTGGCCCTTCACCACTTGAAAACAGGATAACTCAGGGGGTCACAGAGATAAAGGAGGACACCTTGCATGACATCCCCAGTGCTGATCCATCCCCACACTTTGAGACCCTTTCAATTTAGTCCTTGGCATGGAAAGATAACCCTTTCTTCACACAGTTTAGGGATGCCTCCTGCTCAGCCTTATGTTTTGCAAAATGCACTACATTTGAACTCATATTTCTTTCCTTGTCTACAGCAGCCTTTCTCCTCCTCCTCCTCTATAGCCATAGTGTGCTGATACCACTTTGATGAAAGAAGTGTAAGCACAGCTCCATCACCTTGTTCTGCTATAACCTCATAATCCTGGCTCTGACTCACTGATACACTCAGGTAATGCCTTCTCCCAAAGCACAGGAGAAACCTTTTTGGTCCTCAGTGTCTTTTAGTGCAGGGCTTTGCATAAGGAAACACAATGACTGCTTTATGAGTAGTTTGCCTTGCTGTGTCCATGTCACTGTCTTTGAATGACCACTTTCATAAAACATTTTGGTGTCTGCCCGTGAAAAACATTGAAGTTAAGGGAGAAAGGATCGCTATCAACTTTCTTGCAGTTCTGGGAGGAGCAAGGAGCTATCTGAAGTGGGTTTATGTTCCAGTATGTGGGTTGGTTTCCCTCTGTGGCAGTAAAAATGCATATTCAACAAGATCAACCATCCAACTCATGGTTTTATTATTAAATTAAAGGCCACGAAGTACTCAAAATAAAAACTGATTAGATCAAAAACTACTTGCTTTGTACATCACCATGGCAATTCTACTTTCTTCATCTAGTTATTTATGATGATGATGGCCTCTGCAATAAGCCTTGTAATAGGTACAAAGATACAACCAAGTCAAAATAAATTACAGAAAATGAGTGTCTTAAATGGCAGCAAGTCCATCATTCTCTGCCCCAGAATACTGTCTAGGCTCCAAGAAGATAAAAAGTATGGCCTTGAGAAGTTGCACAAAAGCAGAATTCAAATGCATTCATAAATGCACGCTGCAAAATCCCCAGCCACTTCTGTGTGGATACATAAGGATATCTTTGCTTTAAAGTTCTCCAGATACCCAGAGTCCACCCTAAACATCCATATTGGGAGCCAAAAAGTCCCCAGAATCTGATCCCAGAGGTGTTGAGAAGCAACATTATTCTAGGTAGTCTCTGCTCCATGAGCAGCTGTTACATGTACGCCTTTTTTTTGCAGAATTGTCCCTGCGTGACAGCACCAGAGCTGCAGATCACATTGAGAAGCAAGGTTCCCTGACCCCGTTCTCTTTTCTCCCTGATTCTCAGCTCCAGGCCAAGAGCAGCAGCCAGCCAAACAAGGATTCTGACCTGCCTGACAAAACACAAATGTGCTGGAAGGCAGCCTCCTCCTCTTTCAGCTCGGTGGGAAACAGGACTGTTATCCTTGTTTGAGATGAACTCCAATGATGAATATCCCTCTATCTCTCACTTTTTAAACCACTTTAAATGCTGGCATCAGCTTTACCCAGGGATATAGGTGGCAGGAAAGATCCACCTAAACAGACATCCCTGTGTCTGCAAAAAGGAAGCAGGTAGAACAAAGCCTTGAATTTTAGAACAAGCAATGTTATTTGGCACTGTAAACATGAGAACTGCTAGATCCTATCCAGAATATATATGGCAGGTCCTATGCCCTGAAACACATCTTCCACACACTGTGCTCCATCACATGCACAGACCTTTCCCCAAAGCCCTGATTTCTGAGTGTTTATGCAGATGTACCCAGTTCTGGGCAGGGTTGCTCTTGGGACACATGCCCACATGGGCAGGCAAACAAGGCTCCTCACAATCAAAGAAAAGCATTCACAATTTGTCTGCCATTATTTTAGTGTTTATAAATAACTAGTTGGGAATTAAGGAAAGACCACTCTGTGGTTTCAGTAGTCAGTCTGCTACCACAAAGGATGAATAGTGAATAGCTGAAGTGAATGATTCCGAGAAAACTCATAGTCTGAAAATGGTTATTCAGCAGATGCATACAAATAATGAACAAGAAGTAAGGACAAGACCAGAGGATAGATAAAACTGATCAGGTTTTTGTTTTCTTTTTTCACATTTAAATAATATATATATATAAATACATTGAACTATATATATAAAAATATATTGGGGGAATTTGAACACCTCACAATCTTGTGACGTGCAAGCCAGAGCACTGACAGCAGGGTATCATCTATCAGATAGTCATGAGCAAGGCTGATGGATGTGCAGGAAATGACTCTCCATGGGTGCTGGAGTGCAACACCCCTATGTCAGCTACATTTTACTTTCTTGTTTCATCGGTCCCATATGCTACAAGCAGGTTATGAGCATGACCAGTACTCACACTGGAAACTTGATGGCTATGGATCAGCAAGGCACATGGGTGTGAAAATGGGCAAACCCTGACAAACTTCTTCACAGTGTTCCTTGTGATACTGATGATACCAGAATGGTATCAGGTGAGAGCTGAGACAATGTATGAGCACTGCCACTGAAATTTTTGGCCAGAGACTGGCAGAGATATTATCTACAAGGAATTCTGTCTCTCATCTTACAGCTATTCTCCTCCTAATGCAGTGATTTTTCAGCTCTCAAAGGTAATCTGACAGGCATGGTCACCTGCATAACATATGACAACAAATTGTCATAAAATTTTCTTCAGAGATACCATGCATATTACAAGACCCCTGTTTGCAAAACCCTTTGTGACAGCCCTTGGTAAGAAGCCATCACAGGGTCAATCACAAATAATAGAAAAATATTTATTTTCCTATTAAGACATGCAACTCTGACAAACTCTGACATAACTGGTTGAAAACTGGCTTTTTTTCCAACTGCCAACCAGAAAGAAGAATTTGGGCTGATTATTTTTTTTTCATTTGTAAATATAGATTGGTTTCAAAATGAAAATATATCAATATACTTGCCAGACATTCCCACCATTTTTTCATCAAAATAGCTTATCAAGTTTGACCTAAATTGATTCAATTACTATAAACTGCTGTGAATTTACATGCTAACAGAATATTTTCTGCTCAGCTCCATCCAAAACACTCATAACACTTGTAAGAACTGGTGGGGGAAACTGTGACTAGGAGACAGAAATATTTGAACATCCAATGCAAATAAAGTGTAAATGTAATGGACTCACTATTACAGAAATATCTTGGCATATTTCCACCTGGAACCAGCAAGATGATTAACTAGCCACATGCATTAATTATTTGATGTTTGCATCAGTACTGTGTAAATTGAGTGCTGTTCTGTTCACGAAGAAATCCCCAAACCAACCCACTCAGCTGAAGCTGGGAGACTGGATCTTCTGTGCCTGATGAAGCTTGAGATAGGTACAACAACAAGAACCTCTGGGATTTCCAAGCACAGGTTTGGGCAAGGCTAAAGTAGCCAACAGCTCAGTAAGGGAAAGCCCGTGCTGTGCTGGCTCCAACAGCACCCAGAGAGCTTCTCCAGAGCAGGAACACAGAATCCCACCATTTCTGTTCCACTGGAAATGCCTCTAACAACCTTCTCACCAAATTCTGGTTCAAGACTGAGTGGTTAATACGTCTACTAAGGCAACTTAAGCTTCAAGACCTCCACTACCTGGCCCTGTGACATAACCTAACCTTTGGTTAGAGCCCTATGCCATGAGGAGTGCTGCTAAGCAAAAAAGGACATAGTTTTCTCCTACATATTCCTTTCTATGTATGTCTTCAGATATAATCTGAATTTTAATCCCTCCCCTGGATGATAAAAAAAATTGTTCTTTGTTCATACTTGGAGTAGTCTGACAGGATCAGGGCTGAGGTTTTGCTGAAAGGTGCTTGTTGGCCTGGTTCTTCCATATGTATTTAACAAAAATTATGTTAAAGCTTAGTTGAAAGCTCATTTGTCTTCAGCACAACCTATAAACCCACTTTCAGCTACAGGAGCACTCGGAGGCTGTAGATACTCTTGCTGCTCACTGCATCTTTTCATATATTCCTGTCAGCTGAGGCCAAGCCTTATCTGCTCTCTGTTTATGATTTGTGTGTTTTAAAACAATGGAGGAAACAACCACCAGGAAAATCCTGACACATTTTTTAAATGTGACAGCCATGTTATAAATAATAGAAAATTAATGAGGGTTTTTTTATTGTTTTAGTTTGGGTTTGGAGGATTGTGGGGAGGTTTGGGGGTGTTTGCTTTTCACATCTATTTAGAGCTGACTTTCCCGGGTTTTTCAGCCAGCAAAATTAGATCAGTAGCAGCTTTATCTAATATTTTTTATTCTTACAAAATATTCACTTTCTTTGAGTCTGTCAAGTTCCCGTGAAGGGCTGAGATCTTCTGGTGGTCCTCAGCAGCCCTGTTCCTGTATCAGCTCATCACTTTGAGAAACGATGCTGGTAAGGAATGAATGGGGAAAAGGAGCAGAGACCAAACACAGACTTTTATAGCTGTTTATTCAAACCTGCAACGAGGGGAAGCATTCTGCTGAGCTGGCCTTGGGGCCAGGCTGCCCACGAGATGGTGCTAGAAGGCTGAGGATGTGCCCTGCCCCGAGCATCCTCTGTGCTCCGGTGCGAGCAGGACCCATGGGGGAACGTACCCAGCAGGTTCGGGACATCAAGCACTGTAATCCTCTCTCCCATATTTTAATAAAACCACTTCAGTTTAATTTTCACTCGAAATGTTTGATCATTGTGAAGGCATGTACTTAGTACAAAACAATTCTCACTTATGTTAGTAGTTAAAATATAGGGCACTGCTTTCTCATGGGTACAAAAGGAGATAAGACCTCCATTTCTAAATATTACTTACTTAATTCCAGCTTTCTTTTTAAAAGTTTTTCCTCGCACTATTTTCAATTGTTTGCAGAAATTAGTTACTCTTGCTGGTGGATGTATCAAGCTGGATTCAGATCTAGGTGATAATCCAGAGTGACTCTTTCTAAAAAAAAGAGAGCTTCTCTGATACTATAAAATTGACAGTGGGATCAATTTTTGTTTGTTTGACAGTCACAGGAAAATGACAGCCAAGACAAGCTATAAGTGAGGAATCTGGCTCCTAAAGCTGCAATCTTGCATAGCCTGGAAAAGCTTTCTGGGCAGAAAGCAGGGCTACAGGTCAGACCAATTTCTGTAGCTGTCACACAAAGGCCAGCTGAGGTCAGGTCATCTGTAATAAGCAGATATTTCCATGCTGGAGCACTGAATACTGTCACAGTTCTGTTCCAAACACACGGCCAATATTTGCTATTACAGATCATTTATTAAAGCTTGGCCAATCATAATAGGAAATTTTATGCATGTGAAGATCTCTATATTTTGCCAAAAGTAGTTCATGCATGAAAAATATTACATAAACTTTCTGAACATATATCAAAATAAATATTACAAACTACAGGAAATATGCTAATATGACTCCCATTAAAGTTTCAGGATTTGTTTAGGATTACTCTGATGGTTATAAAAGTGTCTCCTCTCATATCCTTCAGCTGAAGGAACAACTTTGCCTTGGTCATTTTCTCCCCTTAAAGGCATGCCAGATTATTCTTATATCCAGCAGAACTACTAAAGGCACAGCACAAAGTCTAGACACCTGCACATGTCCAGACCAAGTACACTGCTGAGTTGGATCCCCCCAGGTCAGAAAAACCTTCTGAGCCAATTTTCCAGTGCTGATTGATGCTGCTCCTGCATAACTGCATAACTGAGTCTTCCAGCCACCATCTGCAGCAGTCACCATGTGTCTGCAAGTCGTGCCAGCCCTTTCAAGGCAGGTGTCAACACTCTGCGCTGAGCACGACGACAGCAGGGCTTGAACTTCCACTGAATGTGGCAAAGAGGGATGAAGTCACATATTTGCTTCACTTGATGTCTGTCAAGCTGCCCTTGCTGTGTTTCTGACTAGATTCATTTCACAGCATGATAGTGGCTGCAGTATCATGACATGCTTACAGGGTTTATGGTCCTTAAATCTGCCTTGTACACTGCAGCATGGACAAGGCAGGGCTTCACCTCACCAACTAAGACACCTGCATTCAGCTGTGAACTGAATTGCACCCACAGAACCTGACAGAATGTTCTTTGACTTCAAGGGGCTTGGGATTTTTCCCCAAGACTGATGAAAATGTTGTGATATCCACAGATAGAAACATCAAATACTACAAATAGTCATGGTTCACTAAAGTCAGCAAGAAAGTGTTTGAAAATGTTCTGAGTCTTAAGTCTACCCTGACAAGAAAATTTGCACAGGTCCATCAATCTTTCACAAGAAGTGATAGAGAGATAGTGAGAGCTGAAAGATCATAAATGAAAATGATGACAGAGGTAAAAAAAAGGGGCAATGGGAAACACTGGAAGTGTTTTAACGGAATTCTGTTAAAATGAACAAAAGGGGTTTTGTAGCACATTATCTCTGGCATTTAATGCCTCATTGCATTGAAGCCCAGTATATATCAGGTTTCCAAGAGGGCTTAGATATGGATAAACAAGACTCATATGAAGTCACAGATCATTAGAATGAGGGGGGAAATCCCTTTCTTTTTATTTTTAAAATAAATTCTCACGTGATTCAAAGTATTCCATAACTGTGGGTTGTTGGACTTCCTGTACTTCCCATAAATAAGTAATTATTTGGCATGGAAACACTTTCCTGTTGCCCCCATGGCCATTTTCTTGGAAAGAAGGCAGGAGAAGTAAGGAGTGAAGAAGCCTGCCTCCAAGTGATGCAGAACTGGTCAAGCTGATTTTGTGGGATCCATCCCAGAGAGATTCTATGGAAAATAGCCTTGAGGAATCCCAGCTCAACACAGGCAAAAGTTCAGCTAGAACTGGCTACAGCTGTAAAAGATAATGGAAGTGTTTTTACAAACATATTAACACCAAAAGGAAGGCCAAGGAAAATCTCCATCCTTTGTTGGAGTGATGGGGAACATTGTCACCAAGGCTGAGGAAAAAGCTGAGGCACTTAATGCTCCCTTTCCCTCAGTCTTTAACAGAAAGACTGTTTATCCTCAAGGTAACAAGCTCCCTGAACTGGTGGATAGAGACAGGGAGCAGAATAGATCCCCTGCAATCCAGGAGGAAAGAGACCTGTAGAGCCACTTAGACACTCACAAGTCTATGGGGCTGGATGGGATTCCCCTGAAGGTGCTGAAGGGGCTGGTCAAAGAGCAGAAGATCTTGCCAAGCCACTCTCCATCATTTATCATCAGTCCTGGTCAGCTGTGGAGGTTCCAAACAACTGGAGGTTAGCCAGCATGATGTTCATGTACCAGAAAGGTTGGAAGGAGGATCTGGGGAATTACGGGCCTGTCAGCCTGACCTCAGTGCCAGGGAAGGTCATGGAATGGGTTATCTTCAGTGCCATCACATGGCACATACAGGACAGCCAGGGTTTAGGAAAGGCTGATCTTGCTTGACTGTCCTGATCTCCTGTTGTGGGTGACCAGGTGACCTGGTCATAAAAGGGCTAGTGGACAGTGGAAGGGCGGTGGATGCATCTTCCTGGACTTTAGTGAAGCTTTTTGCACTGTCTCCCACAGCATTCTCCTAGAGAAGCTGGCAGCCCATGGCTTGGACAGTGCACTCTTTGCTGGATTAAAGACTGTATGGCCCAGAGAGTGTTGGTGAACAGTGCCACATGCACCAGTGGTGCTCCCCAGGGCTTGGTACTGGGGCCAGTCCTGTTTAATCAATGATCTGGACAAGGAGATCGAGGGCACCCTCAGTCAGTTTGTGGACAATACTTAGTTGGGTGGGAGTGTGGATCTGCTGGAGGGCAGGAAGGGATCTGGGCGGGCTGGATCCATGGAATGAGGCCAGTGATACCAGGTTCAACAAGGTCAAGTGCCAGGCCCTACACGGGCAACAACAATCCCTGCAGTGCTACAGGCTGGGGGAAGAGTGGCTGAAAATAGCCCAGTGGAAAAAGACCTGGAGGTGCTGGTTGACAGATGGCTGAACATGATTTGCTGTGTTCAGGTGGCCAAAAGGCATCCTGGCTTGTGTTAGGAAGTACAGCATGGCTAGCAGGACTAGGGAAGTGATTGTCCCCAAGTGCTGTGTCCAGTTCAGGCCTCTCAGTTCAGGTAGGACATTGAGGTGCTGGAGCGTGTCCAGAGAAGGACAATGAAGATGGTGGAAGGTCTAGAGATCATATGGGGAGTGGCTGAGGGAGCTGGGGGTGCTCAGCCTGCAGAAAAGGAGGCCCCAGGGTGATTTTATCCCTCTCTACAACTGCCTGAAAGGAGGCTGTAGCCAGGAGGGGGTCAGCCTCTTCTCCCAGGCAACCAGTGGCAGGATGAGAGGACATAGTCTTAACACAGGTCAGGGTAGGTTTAAACCAGGCATTAGGAGGAATTTTTTCCCTGAAAAGGCTGTTAAGCATTGGAACAGGCTGTCCAATAGAAGGCAGTGCAGTCACACTCCCTGGTGATGCTCAAAAAACAACTGGATGTGACACTCAATGCCATGGTCTATTTGACAAGGTGGTGATCAACCAAAGGTTGGACTCAATGATATTGGAGGCCTTTTCCAACATTAGTGATTCTATAATTTTATGATCCCATTGTCCACAGTCTTTTGTGGATGGGAGGTTACCACAGAAAATTCTAATGTGCCCAAAGGACCCAGCATAGAAAGTTTTAATATCTCCTCCAAGGCCACATATCATATCAAGGAGAACCCCCTGGGCCCCAGGTATGTATTTTTGCCAGTGCTGCCTGTCTCTTGACACAGAAACACAGCTAAAAAAATCCACAGTGGGGCCCTGTGGTGCTTTTTCTCCATTCATGCAATCAAATGCCTTTTATCCCTCTTGGGCTGCTTCAGACAGCCCATTAAACACCCTCCCATCTGGTGTCTGCTCTGCCACACAGCCCTGGCTGAACCTGGAAGCCAGCAGGGAAAGGCTCTCCTGCCCTCACACACTGCTTGGGAAAGGGCTGGGCAAAGGGAGGGCGGCTGTGCTGGGGCAGAGCAGAGACAGGCCAATGCTCAGGAATCCTCAGGCAGAATGCCAGGGGGAGAATGATCCCTGAAAGGTGTGGGGACAGCATGGTGACACTCACAAAAGCAGAGGAAGCACAGAGCTGGGCATGGAGTAATCTGCCTGGTCAGGGCTGAGGTGCTGCCAAACCAGGAGCCAGAGCTGCCTCCCTCCAGTGCCTGCCCCAGCTCAGAGAACACCGAGCTTCCCAATGCAGGCAGGGGATAATGGGGTGGTTTTCCAGCCTTTGGCAGCTTAAGGCACACAAACTTCACAGCAGTGGTTTCATCTCACAGCCATCCGGACTAGACTATTTTTAAATAAAACCAAAATTTTCATAAATATTTGCTGACTCCAACAGTTACAGAATGTAAAAAAAAACCAAAAATCAAGCTATTGCAGAATTTGGGGTAATTTGCAAGTTTTAGTGTTGCAAGAACATAAATAGAGAAGTGCTGTTATTTAAAGAGGAAGGAAAGTTATTTAAAATGTTTTAGAGGACGGTTTAAATGTCTTTAAATATAATAATTAATTTCCTTGTCCGAGGATTTTCACTTTAGAGCAGACAGAAAGTTTTTTGCAGGTATGTATTAGATTATGAGACAGTAAGGTTTTGTTTAGCCCCCAAATAAATTAATGCATGTTAAACATTTGTAAGCTTCTAAGGTTTTAATTTTTTAATGAAAGCATTATCAGTGTTTAGTCTTGTAAATTCTTGTATATAGAAGAGACACACAAGCATCCTTGCAAAACCAGTTCCCAAACGCAGATTCCCTGGCTGGTGAGCTCACCTAAGCAAAAAATGTCAATACGGTATTCCCACAAGATCCAGCATGAAAACCATCAGAGAGTCTCCCAACCTCCCAATGCCAACTCCTCCCCACTTCAATCCTAAACAAAAATCTTAATGATAAAAGTATTATTTTCACTTAGTCTTCAATAGAAATAACAATTTGTGCTCAAATAATGAAAAAAACCTGCCCACTTTCCCCCAGATCACAGGAAATGACAGTATAAAAGATTAATCAAGGTGAAGTTTGTGAAAACTTACAGAGATTTAAGACCTGCTTCTAAAATCAGCCACTTACGACAGACTTAGAGGCTTCTAAACCAACATAGTTACAAAAACTATTAATAGTGGAAAAAAAAAATCAGAAATCTGCAGGTGACTGAGGATTCTTTTCCGTGGAAACCACTGCAAGCTAAAGCTTTGCTAGGGTGCCAGTGACAAGTGGTTTGTGTATAAGTTTTATCAAGATACATGTTCCAGGCTTATAGAAGACAGGACCAATGGTTTGTACCTCAAGGAAATGACGCTGTATGTTGATAGTTGTTTTTATATGTCTTGTTGTTGCTATTGAAACATGAAAGCACTTATCTTTATGTAGTTTCCTCTATCTGTATCAATTAGTTGTAAATTTCTGTTTGATTTTCCAGATCCTTTTACAATCAAATGTTATTTTAAAAGGACTGTAGTGTATAGAGATCAGAGCAGCCAATGTGCAATTTTAAATTTGCAGGCTGAAGGAAGCTGTATCATAGTCAGGGAGGAACTTACTGCTCAGTTTTTTATAAACTAATAAAATTTTTGAGAGAAGGTAGCTGATCTTCTTCTTGCTGTATGATTTCTCTTCACCTGGAACAGGAATCCTTTGCCAACAGCAAAGCAAAGCTGTTTGCAGAAAGCAGCTCTGCTTTGGCCTTCCTGATCCTGTGTTCAGAGGAAGGAGGGAGGCAGCAGGATATGTTGCACACGTGTTTAAGTCCTTGCATTGTTGTCAAGGAAGTGATATGAGCTTCTGGGAAACCCATAGTTCCTCTTTAATATGTCAACAGGTTAACAGTGTTGTGCAGGCTGTATCTGGCTGTGCAAGCAAGGTAATGTTTATATGGTTGGATAGTGATAACAACACCTGGATAATTCTGATTCCTCCTGGAAATATCATCTTTCCATATGAGCGTAAGCACAGGTGTTGACTTAATTTATCCATACTGGCATGCCTCTGTTACAGGACACCAATTCATTCAGCAAATTCAACCTGTAAGAGTGGAATATCTGCATCTTTGCCCAAAACCCACTGTACAGAACTTTTCCTTCATAACACATTTTGAGCTTGAGAACAAGTGCTGTTTTTAAAATCCTGTTCTCAACAAATGCTGGAGAAGTCTTTGAAAACTCAGAAGTCCGAAATGATGCAACATTTTTTCTCCTGTTCTGTGCCTGGGAAGGGTCACCAGTCTGCAGGAGAGTTTTGAGGTGGGAATTTTCCCTGGGTGCTGCCCTCCCTTCCAGCACCCACACATGGAGTGGGTGGCCCACAGTGAATGTCAGGGACCTGCAGTAGGGCAGGTGCAGGTCAGGGACTCTGTGGGCCACTAATGAGAGAGGTCAGAATAACTTCCTATGCTGTTTTTTGTCCTTTCAGTCCTCTCCTAGGGCATATGCTCTAAAAACCCGTTATATCACAGCACAAGAAAGTGCTGCCACCCTGTGAGATGCTGGCACAGCTCAGGCCTTCTGCAAGCAGAAGGAATAATTAGATTATTTTTCATTGCCACATGAGGAAGAGCCAGGGCCATCCCAGTGGTCTTACCAGCAAGAATTGGATAATATTCAAGAAGGACTTAAAAATTATTTTTTCTGAATCACAAAGTCTTCAGAAACACCTGGAATTTGCAAGGGAAATGTCAAGGTATTTTCTCATACCTTAAGGTTATTTGCCAAATGTTGCAGGAGGCATCCTGTATAATATTTGGTCTGTAGGTTTTTTTCTTATGCCTTTTAGAATGAGCACACTACATCCAAGCTTTTCGATCTCTCGGGTGAAACAACAATAATCAAAATTCATGTTTTGAGAGATTTTGGTCATAAATGGGTTGGGGTTTAGGGGTCAAAGCTACCTTTTTGCATTCTTCCTCCACTGCTGACTTGGAATGCACTGGAAAATCTCTACAACTATTGGATATTTTTTTGGCCATGAACATATTTCCTAAATACTACTTTGCAGTGATGACACAAGAATATCAAAGATCTTGTTTTATAGTTTTGACTAAGATTAAAGCATAAGTAAATTAAACCCTTCACTGAGAACAGTGAATGAACTTTTTTTACAATTCTGTATCTCTCTACAATTCTGTATCTGTCCTTATTTTCAAAGGCCACTTCCTTCAGTTTATTTATTTTTATGCCAGCTTTTGTGGCTTTGTCCCTTGCACTCCACCCTGAGTGATCTCACTAGAAATTCCAAGTATGTCTCAACATAAATTTGCAAATTCTCCCAAGTCTCCAAGAAACTTTCTCCCTGCCCTACTTCCCCAATTACTTTCCATTTGGTTATAAAATGTGGTTCTGTCACTGTTCTTTCCAGTGTTGACCCAGGCACCAGCAACACGCTGTGGCCAGTCTGATCTCAGCTTACAAGAGCAAATATCTGCTTCCTCCTGTGCTGTGCAGAGAGAACCAGCTGGGGCTGAGTCACGCCTGCTGAAACTCTGGGTGGTGTTATTCTAGGGGAAAAGTTATTTGGAGGAAAGTGGGACCAAAAACTCAAGGGAGAAGTAGAAATGCTGTGTATCAGCAGAGGTGCAGAGAGTAGAAAGTGCTGGTTGGATATGCACAGCAGGGTGGTGAATCAGCATCAGGGCTCTGCCTGGAAACCTCTCAGTGCCACCCAGCCACCAGCACCAGTGAGAGCTCAGAGATGCACCTGGGTACCCCATAGGGAAGATGAAGGAAGAGATTGGAATGGAAGAAGAGAGGATTTGAAAGGAAATGGAATTGGACTCTAAAATGGGATGGAAAGCAAGCCACAGTTTTCAAGATGTCTATCCACAGCACACTGAGCCTACAGGGCTGGGATTGGAAGCTCAGCAGCAGTGCAGCAGAAAGATTTCCAGTTCCCTATCCTTTCCTGTTCACTCTCATATTCATCCAATTTTATTGTGATGCATTTTAAAATCAGATCTAGTCCCAGGCAGGAGGCAGACACACTCTTCATGGGGATGGGGACAAGTTCCAGGAGCAGGGCCATGAGCTCCTTGCTCGAGCTTCTTAGCAGGGCTGTGCTCATACAGCTCCACCTGTGTGAAGTACACCAGGTGAGGTAGCTTGGAAGGACATAGCAATAATGCTTTTATTGAATTTTTTGTGTATTTATTTTTTTCATCTTGTGAATCTAGATCCTCCTGCTCCTACTGCACAAATATCTAGGGTCATCTCTTAAGAGTTTTGTGTTTAATAAAGTTCAGTTGCAGTGGATTAAATTTACATCATTGGTGAGTTGAGAAGTATTTGCCATTTTCTGATTAATAGCCTAAAGAGTTTCTTTTTTGTGTAGAGGGTATTTATGTGCATTGCGGTTCATCTTTCCTCTTTGCGTCAGGTTAATTCTTGCATCTGAAGTTTGTTCTGTATTTTGTGGCAGCAACGCATATGAAATACTTGTAGCATCAAATTGCCTGGATATTTATATTCCTAATTTAATCCATGAAACACAAAGGAGACCACGCTGAGTTTGGGGTTTAAACCAAGCACTCGGTACCCCTTGGCAGGGGAGCTCTGATTGGCGTCCCTTGGCTGCCACAGCCACAGAGCAGAGCGTGACAAAGCGTCGGCTACAGCTGCCCACCGACAGCACGTAACCCCTGTGCTGCCCCTATCCCCTGTGCAGGCTCAGACACGGTTTGGAGCCACGGCATTCCCGGGGGAAAGGCGGGAGCTGGCGCACACGGAGCCTCCCGTCCCGCGGGGATGCGGCCGCGCTGCCCCGCTCCAGCCGCGCTTTCCTCGCCCGCCCCACGGGAAATCCCGGGCTCTCGGTGCTCCCAGCCCCGCCGCTCCCGAGCATGTGGCTCTAGCAAGGACATCACTAGATGGCGATATAAGTTTTAAAACCGACTCGGAGTCTCCTGAAGGCTTGCACGAGGCNCGGGGGAACCCCGGGGCTCTCGGCCCCCCCCCCCCCGCCGCTCCCGAGCATGTGGCTCTAGCAAGGACATCACTAGATGGCGATATAAGTTTTAAAACCGACTCGGAGTCTCCTGAAGGCTTGCACGAGGCTGCAAAGATTCAGGCTTTAGCCGAGCCCTAAAGGGGCAGGACCTGCAGCCTGTGCTGCTGAGGGATCTCTTTAGCTCTGGCCATCACCGCTTGCCTTCACAGGGAATACTATGTATATAATATATGGTATACAGCATATAGTATGTAGCATATAGTATATACTATATACACTATATACTATATAAATGCTATATGCTATATACTATATACTATATACTATATACTATATAGTATGTACTAGATACTAGACACTAGATACTATATATTATATACTAGATACTAGATATGAGATGCTGTATGCTGTATACCATATACCACACACCATATACCATATATTATATACCATATGCCATATATTATATACTATGTACTATATACTATATACACAATGCTATACCTTTGTTCCAAGGCAAGAATCCAGCACGCTGGGCTGGAGACACAGAGGTAGCTGGACTGTACCAGCGACACAATGCAAGGTAATCACATCCCATTACAGCTGCTGCTGCTCCTGAACTT
Source organism: Toxostoma redivivum (assembly GCA_013397375.1). Lineage (NCBI taxonomy): Eukaryota > Metazoa > Chordata > Aves > Passeriformes > Mimidae > Toxostoma > Toxostoma redivivum. The sequence continues at coordinate 742,141 of VXBI01013939.1, read as the reverse complement.
GGCTGAGTAACCTGAGCTTGGTCAACAGACCAGAATAATAATGCTGAGGTGTCCAGAGTGGCATTTGCCACATCATTGGGGAATATCAGTCCATGAACTCACTCCTAGGCTGCAGCATGCTGCCTTCTCACCAGTCAGCCATCCCTGCAGCCCTGGCCTGGGACTTCTCCATTCTGTGCTCAGGTTTAGGCTTAATTTAAAAGGTGAGAAGAAAAAAAAAGAAAAA
>VXBI01013939.1:681554-737680 GCA_013397375.1 Toxostoma redivivum | reverse complement strand
AAAGAAAGAAAGAAAGAAAGAAAGAAAGAAAGAAAGAAAGAAAGAAAGAAAGAGAATCATACATTAATGCAGTCATCCCAGGCAGTAAAATGGAGGAGTATCTTGGTCTTCCAGTGAAAGGCATTAAATCAGCTAGTACAGAGATAACAGCAGCAGAAATCTGTCTTGAAGCTGTAGGGTCAGTATGGAGCAGGAAAGAGAATAGTACAGGAGAAGGTTTCCTCATTTTGGGAATGGGAAAGAAAGTTATTTTGATGTGCATAAAAATCAATTTGTTGCACTGGTCATAAAGAAGTTCTAACAGGGCAGTGTTAGGAATCTGTTATAAATTTTTAAGGTTAAATTTGCTTTGTGATAGTACTCTCCCAAGAACGGGCAACAATGACAATTTTTGAGACCAGCAGGTTTTTTTCCCCTTGTGTACTGGATGTACCAAGGTGCAGGGTCAGTGTGTGACATCCATCCCTGCTATAGAACCAGACATGTCCCTGCCACATTTCACCCCTTCTTCTAGGGGGAAGCTGTTGTATGTCCAAGAGGTGTCTCTTTGGTTTCATGACAGATGCTCACAGATCATGCAGGAGAGAAAAAACCCAGAGCTCTTGGTAGCCAGAGCAGCAGAAAATGGGCTGTGAGCTGACAGGGCAGTTCCCTATCCAGGTGTAAGTGTTGACAAGCTTTCAGGCTGTACACTCTCCAAACCTCCAGCAAGCAGAACATGCAGAAGCTGTTCAGAGAAGCACCTCTTGAGAGAAAGAAGGAGGTGTGGGAAGATTCTAACCCTAATGGGATGAGTTGGTAGCTGAGTGAGAGTTTCAAGCGTAAGCAGGAGTCTACAGTGGCAAAGAAAAGGCTCTGAGCAGATGAGTTCATACCTTGGGCAACTCACAGTGCAAAGGGAAAGTGAGTGTGGTCATGTAAGATCAGTCAAAGAATATTAAAACAAACAGCAAAGTATGGGTTAAATAAAATAGAGAAAGAACTCCCTGGTAGGAACTCTTCCTCTTTTGTGCAAGGGCTGCTGTGTGATGCAGCAGTGCCGGGGGTGTTGCACAAAACCATTACTACTGCACAGATATTTTCCCTGACAGTATTTTTACTACATCCTCTTAGTTTCTCTGTAGTTCTAGCTTTCCTCCAGTTTCTAGGGAAGTCTGGGCATAAAGAAGAAATAGACAGCCTTTAGACATGATCAGGGGCTGGCATCAGATGATCAGGTGCTGGACCTCAGTTCCTATGTCCTTTTAAGGATCTGGCTGCAGACACCTTCCTCCTTTGAGCTCTTAGGAAATCCCCAGGCTATAAGGGTTGAAAATAAAACTAGCATAGATTTACCAGAGTACTGAAAGACACTTGAAAATATAACATGAAAAAAAAAACTTTTCTCTGCATTCAGCTAAGTCTGAAAGTAGTTTTTAAAGCAAACTTTCCTCACTGCCACCTCATTTCTGCATTCATCTCATGCACAGGAAAACATCAGCCTGAAAGAGACTTTTCCAAGAAAATTGTCAAGGTGCAAAATGGAAGCAGTCCCTTGCTGAGGGGTCACCTCCTTTTCTTCCTTCATATGGGCTCTCATTGTCCAATATTGGTGGCTATTCATTTTTTCTGCTGCCTTCAGTCAGAGTCGAGATTGAAGCAGGAGAGACAGGATTTTTGTGTTCGGACTCAGCTGTTTATTAGTTCTTATCTATAGTACAGTGAGTTCCACAGCACTTCAGCTAACAAGCTAAAAGTGAAAAAATGGAGGAGTTTCTTGCTCATTACAAGGTCTTTTAAAGGCAAACAGTCCAATTAAAAGCTAACATCTATATTATTTATACTTTTGACCCAATGACCAAACACCTGTGACATGCAGTGCAGTACTTTCTATCTAACCAAAAACTACTACCTAAAACTCAGAAGAAGAAGGAGCAAGAAGGAAAAATAAGCCAATGCCCAAAGCTTCCATCTTGTCCCATACCTATTACTAGATTCTAAAACCCCAAATTCCAAACCCTTCACCATGTGATTTTACACACTTCTATTCAAACTACACATCAGTGATCCCAACTCCATCACTCAATTTTGGAAGCGTTCTCCAAGGTCTCAGGACAAAAGCAGTGTTCTTTTGGGGGTCAGTGCCAGAAAGCACAGAAAGTTCAAAACTCCTTCAGGCTTCAGGGTTCCAGTAGTCCAAGAAACATTGGTGGTTAGGGTGGGCAAGTCACAGGGAAGGTGGCAGGGGGGTACTAACACTTTGAAACCCATGAGTGCTCACTCCAGCTGCTGCAAGTACACCACAACCATTGGGGCATCGAGCAGCAGCCTGGGAGGAAAGGCAAAAGCTGGGTCTCATTGCTCCATACAGGAGAAGGATGAGAGCAGGTGGGATCTGGGACTCCAAAAGCATGGAGACATGAGACAGATGAAACCATAGACAGGGATGTGGCTCCTAGAGTGGCCAGCACCATGCTGCAGCATGAAGTGGACCTGAGACAGACAACTCCTGGTCCTTCTGACATAGCACTTCCCACTGCCCATCAGCAGAGGCAGGAGAGGACCCTCTGCTGCTCCTGCCCCAGCCCAGGGGTGCTCACAGTGCCCAGACTGCCCAGTCCTGTTCAGTGTAGGTCCTCCTGCATCCCTCAGCAGAAATCCATGTAGCTCATGTCCATGAGGCCAGTTTTTACAGCTGGGATCCCTCAGCCATGGCATTTGGGTCATCTTGTATTTCTGAAATACTTCATCCACTTCTGAAATACTCCATCCCTCACAGGGCAGGGCAGAGGAGCTGAAGGAGTTTCTGCAAGGAGTCCTTTAGCTGGTCTTATGCAACAGGTTAGACAAAATGATAATTATTCCTTTCATCTTTTAGGGTTCTGAACCATTTCTTGTCTCTATCTCACACATCTACTCCATTCATTTTGTCCCACACTAGAGCTTTCTCTTCTGTCCAAGCTGCAGCAAGTCCTGATCCCCAGGGCATCTCCACCAACCTCCCCAAAACCTTGCTGTGGAAAGCACCTCAGAGGCCAGGGAACCACACTGAGGGGAGGCACGAGACAGGGAATATACCATTGCTGAAATATCCAGCCTCAACTGCAGAGAGCTACATTCCCCCTGCAGTCCTGAGGGCCAGAGCTTTCATCCCAGTGAGGGAGACCTTCTACCAACCAGGACAAATGCAGAAAGATCTCCTGTTCCTGGCAGCAGGACTGTGCAGTCAGTGGTATGACACAGGGAGCCAGCAACACACCAGGAGTGAGCCCATGGGAGGTGTGGAGGTTGTGAATAATCCTGCAGGCACCACCTGGGGATGGAAAGCTGTGTGAAGCTCATCACTAGCAGCAGATACCTCTTTAAATGTGTGTGGCTGCCTGTTGACCCAGCAGACACAAGCAGGTGAGCTCTGCATGGGTTTCTGAGGTGCATGGCCAGGACTTTGCTGCCAGCTGCTGGGGAGGAGATCATGGAAGGATGCTGCTGTAAATGAGTGACTCAGGGCTCAAGTGGCAGGAAGCAGCTCAGCTGCCATGGCTGGGCTGGGGCAGGAGCAGGCTCCCTGGAAGCAGGCAGCTTGCCTGTTCTGCTGCCTAGATAGCTCCATCCAGACTGGTGGGATGTGGGCAGGTGCAAGGCAAGGGACATGAAAGAATCACCCTAGCAAAGGTGTGTGTCTTGGAGTTCCTTAAGGCAGGGTAGCACAAACTGCACTGTTCCTTTACTTAGAGAAGATGAAGGCTTTAAAGTGAGGAACACCAGCCTGCTCAGCATGGCACAGAGAGAGACCTGCTAGCTAGTGTCCTGAAAAGTGGGCGGTGCTAATTAAAGGCCTGAAAAGGTCTTTTTTCAAATAAAAAAGAAAGTTATGTGGATATTATGAGTAAATACACCAGGGAAATAAACAGACTCAGCCTACATCCTGTGTCTCTGGTCAGCTTCTGCATCCCCATTTCCTTTTGGTGCATGCATCACCCGATGGCTTTGACTCACATGTTGGCACTGGAACAGTTTTGGATGTTCTGTCTCGTGTCCTGAGAGGAAATGAGGTGGAGACACTGACATTGCTTGGAAAGTGGAAATCATCTTTAATCATTTGTCTCTGTATTACACCCTGTGCTGGTGCCCCACAGGAGACATGCTGGGAGCCACACTCAGCACCAGCTGGTGGGTAGCACAGGACCTGATCCTAAAACCATTGGCTTCCCAAAATGCCTGACATCCAAACCAGCCCAGCACTGTCAGGGCAGCTGTCCTAGGACAAGCACAGGGCACAGATCACTGCTTCTCTTCAGCACATTTTGGTACACAGTGCATCTGTGCCAAGTGCTGTACCTCTACCAAAGGCTTCTGTCCATCCAGGCTTTCTGCCTGCCTCTTCTCCCAGGAGAACTTTGCAGGGGCTGGCAGGAGAGAGGGGATTGGCTTTCATACCACAGAGCTATGATGTGGGCTTTGCTACTCAGAAAGGCACTGAGGTCCTGGCTGTCCCTCTCCCAGTGACTTTAGAAAGTGACAGTCAGGCAGAGGAAAGCGTGAGGGGACAATGCCCCACAGCATGTCAAAAGTTTCCTGAATGGAGGAAACAAATCTCCCCCTGTAGCTTCATCCAGGTACAAGGAAAAACCTGGGAGAATTGCAGGGACAGAGAATAAAAACACTGTGTCTTGAGAAGGTGAAATCTATTTCTGTGATCTTGCGAGATCAGGTAGGAAGCTGAGGTAATAAAGCTCAGAAGAGGAAGGATCCCAATGCTCTGGGACACCAGACAGAGGCAAGGTTGCAGGAAAACGCTGAAGGGAGACAAGGTTTGCCTTTTTGTGCCTGTTTCTTTTTATGTGTCAGCCTCTACTCTGTTTCCAAAACATGAGTCAGTGGGCAACAGGGTGCAGGGTGGCCCAGCTTTCTTCTGCTTCCATTCAGGGTTCAGGTCCACATGGATCAGGAAGTATCTCTAGTCCAAGCCCTGCTCCACATGGGGCAGACCACAAGGTCACACTCAGTTACTTGGGCTGCTCCATTCAAGCTTTGAAAATATTTCCTCATGTCTGTAAAAATAAAGATTTCCAGACTTAAAGCGACCTTATAAATTAGGCTTGAATTTGTGTCTGCAATGTTATGGACCCAGTTGTTTGTATTTTCAAAAGTCTGGTCTGAAACTGTTATGTCACTGTCAGTGCATGACTTCAGCTGAATAATCCCTCAAGGGACTTGGGAGAGGTGAATGTTCAAGAGATGAGTCATCCTCGGCAGGCACACATTCAAGAGTTGGACGTGTTTCCCTGGTGTCTAGCCTCTGCCTCATTTCTCAATCTTTCAGGGGCAGAGGTGCTTGTGCTGGGACAGCACTTACAACACCAAATGTATCATTTCAGAGAAGATGATCTATCTTCATGGCTTCTGGTAGAAATTACTCCTAGGAGAAGCTTGACTCTGACATGATGACTTTTCTTATAGCAGCTGTATCCAGTTCAGTAGAACACTTCCTAAATATGAATAAGAGCCTTTCTGATCAAAAAGGCACAATGAAGTCCTGTAACCAGCACTATAGCAAAATCTAGAATAGTATCTACTGACGTGCAAAGACTGGGCATGCAAAACATCAGAGTCTAAGGGAAGGCAAAATTCCAGCATACTACAGCTGGAGTTAGCTGAAGTTTGCAGAGCTAAAGTTTGGAATGAGCACTGTATTTCCTTGCATAAATGCAGATTTTTCCTCCTTTCCCCAGGCAGCTAAATGGTGAAAGGTCTCTATTGCTGCCTATCTCCAGCAGCCTTCCTAATGTGCTGGTTTGGTTTCCCATGTGTTTTGTTTCCCATGTGTGGAGGAAAAAAAAAAAAGAGTGGCTCTTGCCCACGACTTTCCTGCTGGGTGATCCCTCCTGTCCTCTGGTATGCCAGAACAGGGGTGTGCAGGGACAGTGCATTAGTTCTGACTTCAGTGGTCTGAATGTGCAATGCTGCCCTAGCAATCACCTGACAAACTAGCTTTGGAAGTCATTCCCCCTTCACCATGGAAGAGGGAATGCTTCTACCCCCATTTACAAATGTCATGGGTGCAGAAAGAAATACCACACCTCTTTTTGAGATATGTGTGCTCAGAGACACCTTGAGGCCTCCTCCTTCCAGGTAATTTCTGACTTTTTATCAAATCTGCACTTACCCACACATATTGCAGAGAAGGCCAAGAGAAGATGCCACAGTTAATACTAAAGTCTTGCTGCAAGGCTGGAAAGTATAATCTAACTGGGGCACTGCTTGCATAAAACAGTGCAGAAAGGGAGACAGATCTTCCCGAACATTTTTTACATTATTTGGCTTATTTCCCTTCTTGGAAATGTTGCTCTTTTGTCAAAATGAGTTGCTAATATGTTGTAGCCAAAGACATTTTCATGTTTCTTAGGAAGAACCAACTTAACCTCAAAGGGTACTTGTTGCTTGCTTTAAAATATCCTTATGCAGAAAATGGTCTGATTTTCCCTGAAGACAGCGCAGTGCATACTTGGAAATGCCATGGTGTTTGGCCAGCTCTGCCTGAGACAGTGGTAGCTGGTCTTCTGTTCTGTCAAAACCACCTACACTCAAACCCACAAGGATGCAGCACACGTGTCCCTCCCCAGAGGGTTTGCAGGGTGGGCAGGGAGCCAGTTAGACCAGTCATCCCATGGGGTCATTAGACCACTTTTCAAACACATCCTTTAGTGGAAGCCTTTGCTGGCCTCTTGCCATCTCTGTATGCCAGAGAGTACAGCCATGGTCCTCACAGTACCCAGCCCCAGTGTCCCACTGCTCCCAGGGGTCCAGATTGTCCTTGGGCCACCAGCATGGCAGCACAGTGTCACTGGGCTCCTGTCATCCTTGGGGCATGGCCATGGCTCTGCTCAGGACAACAGCTGGAACTGGCCACCTCCAGGCACTGTGGCAGAAGCTCAGAGGGGGAAGGAGCCAGGGACCCCTGAACCTCCACCTGTGCCACTTCTGGCAGATGCCATCCGAGGGGCTGGTGGCCCAGAGCAGAGGCAGATCCATGGGCCACAAGTCCCTCTGCATCTGTGCCAGAGGGCCACCAGGCTGACTGGCACTGCAGGATGTGGCTTGTGGAGACCAGACAGAGCTGCAGAGGGAGAGCAAGCACTGTGAGATGGGAGGGAAGCTGCACGGGTCATGGGGACACCAGGTCAGGCTTGGAAACTATCATTATATAAAACTAAAGAGAGAAAGGTAATTTGTTGGAGGGGATAATTGTTCAACTGGTAAATAAAGGCTCCTGAAGGAGCATCTGCAGGGCTGGTGGGATACAGAGACACAGACACAGGTTCTGTTCAGGGTCAGCACTGCCATAAGCTTACCTGTACCAGAACCACATGCAGCAGCTCCTGTTCACTTGCAATTTGAACAGGCAAGAGAGGAGTTGACAAAGGGAAAAGATCTACACTGGAAATTCACATGGGTTTTGTAGACTTCCTCTCCAGGCAAACTATGTTTGCTTTTCTCTTTTTTTTTTTTTTTATTTTTCTTCTTAGTAGTTGGTACTACTAAGTTCTTCTTAGTGCCGTGTTTTGGATTTAAAATGAAACTCCTGTTGATAACACACCGATGTTTTGGTTGTTGCTAAGGCTTACACAAAGTCAAGAACTTTTCAATGTCTCATGCTTTGCCAGTGAGGAAGAGCACAAAAAGCTGGGAGGGAGCACAGGAGGGCTGACCCAAACTGGGCCAAGGGATGTTCCACACCACAGAAAATCATACTCAGTATATAAACTGGGGGGAGTTGGTCAGAAGGTGTCAACTGCTGCTCAGGGATGGGCTGGGTGTTGGCCAGTATGTGGTGAGCAATTGAATTGTACATCACTCTTTTTTTTATGTTTTCTTTTTCTAAAATTACAATTGTTATTATTATCACATTTTACTTTGTTTCAATTATTAAACTGTTCTTGTCTCAACCCACAAGTTTTGCTTTCTTTTCCTTTTTTTTTTTCTGAGTCCCCTGTGTTCTTTCTTTCCCTCCAGGGATGGGGAGGGGTTGAGCAAGCAGCTGTGCAATACTTGGGTGCCAGCTGTGGTTAAACAATTAGGAAAGGCGAAGAAAAGTTGACCTTGGCTTACTGTGAGAGTTAGAGAAGGCAACCCTTTACACTGCCAGCAGCCTTGATAAGCCCCTAGGCTGAGCACAACTCTGTGGCACTTCACCTCTGGAGGTTTGATGGACATCCTCCTGCCCATACACCTTGTGGAGTCCCTCCCTGCCTTCTCCCATTTCCATCTCTTGCCCTTCTTTGGCTGCATGACACCTCAGCATGTGACTTGCTATGAGCACCAGGAAAGATTTAAACTTTGCAAACATCACTAATTATTTGACTTTTTCATATAGACAAAGCTATGCTTAAAGTCACAGCCTGAAGTGGAGCACAGTCTCTGTGCATGGACATCCCTCCTCTGGGAATGGCTCCTACAGGAACAGGGCTCACACTCGAGACCAATTTGTGGGTGAGCATGAGGCTGTCATTGCATGTAGCTTTGATGAGGATCAGATACAGCCATTTGCTCTTGCACACCTCACTCTGGGAGCATCCTCCCTCTCACAGCCTCTCTCTGGACCAACCCACCTGTCCCTGGACACGCTCAGGCTGCTCCTGTGGCTGTGCTACCTCCCTGCTCAGGTGCCACGTGCTGCTGCCTTGCCAGGAGGTGTGGGTGCAGGTGAGCCAAGCTGTCACAGCAGCTCTCCTCCTCCCTGGTGAGTCACCACACCCCAGTATCTGTCAGCATGGCTGTGTCTGGTGACCAGCCTGAAGCAGCACGCGTGCACCCATGGGACTAAGATGAGCCACTCCCAAAGTCTGGCTGGATTTTTTTGGGCTTTGCTGAGTTTGGTCAGCATACAATTTATAAAGGCTTGTTTTCACCTTGACCGAATTGTTAGCTTTGGATGGGAACAGTTTTAGAAATGGACCTTGCTGGGCCTTTCTTGTAAGAGAAAAAGAGGCTGCTTGGGCTCCAAACAGCGATTTGTTGTTCTTTTGTTGGAAATTTGCAACGTCCCTGGGCATGGGATGCAAAACAAAGCACAGGAAGCAAAGGAAGCCTTCATGGTCTCTGAGCCTGCCTTGGAAGCAGCTAGTACAGTCCCAAGGGAAGCTGTTCCCAGCCATGCAAATGTTCCCAATTTTGGCCATACACAGCACCAACACCCCAGTCCTTCCCAGACAACCAACCTGGCCTTCCCAGCTGTGGCAGGGTCACACCTCCAGTTACTCTTCCCCAGCTGCTTCTTTGCTTTGCCAATTAGCCAAAGCAACGCACTTTATTCCCCAAGGTCCCAACAAAGGGACTAATGCTTGGCCAGGGGCCCCCTTCCCCATTCCCCTCAGCTCTGCACACAGGGAGGGCTGGCAAACTGCTCTGTACTCCTACTGCAGCTCTCTCAAACTTTCAAACATCAGGAAGCCTTGCTGAGGAGCATTATGGTGATCTCAGTTCCAGGGTCACAGGCTGAGATAAGAAACCTGCTAAGCCCAGAAGAATAAAAGGCACATTTGGCTCCCTAATTTCACCAGTGTTGTGATTTATCCTCAGCAGGCAACCAAACCCTGCACAGCCACTTGCTCACTCCCTTCTGGTGGGATAAAGGAGAGGACTGACATGGTACTACTGAGGAAACACATGGATTGAGATAAACATGGTCTAAAGGGCAAAACAAATGCTGTGCACATGAGCAAAGCAAAACAAGGAATTAGTTTATCACTTTCCATGGGCTGAAAGCTGTTTAGCCATCTCCAGGACAACAATACATACATTATGTACGTAATGGTGACACAGGAAGACAAACACCATCACTCAGAATGTTTCCTCTTCTTTCCCCTGCTTTATACACTGAACATGATATGGTATGGCCTGGAATATCCCTTGGATCAGGAGGGATCAGCTGTCCCAGCTGTGTCCCCTCCCAGCTCCTCCTGCACCCCCAGCATCCTCCCTGGTGAGACTCTGAGAGAAGCAGAAAAGGCCTTGACACTGTGCAAGCCCCACTCAGCAATAACAGAAACAGCCCTTGTTATCAACACTGTTCTCAGCACAAAGCTGAAACACAGCCCTGGACTGGTTACTGGGAATAAAATTATCTCTGCCCCAGACAAAACCAGCACAATCGGTGAGCAGTGAGCTTCCCCATGCACTTGTGTTTTCCTTTGCAGTTTAGCATGAGTCTCAGTATTCCCTCAAGAGAAAATGAAACTACACACCAGAAATCAACACAAACAGAGGCAAATAATTTGCAAAATCCCATCGCTCAGCACTGACCAGCCAAACCCTGGGACTTGTGCTACTAGGACAGGATTTTCCCACCATCCATTTTCATTCCCTCCCCCTCAGTTCCAGCCTCTGAGTACACAGCTGCTCAGGCAACCAGATTAGAGGAGTAATCTTCCCCCTCCCAGGATATTTCTAACCCAGTTCATTTCCCTGACCTCATTCCCCAGGTGCTGGTATAAACAAGTGGACCTACACAACACAGGGATACTACTGTGGGATGTTTAGGATGTGATGTATTGCTCCAGAGAGAAATTCCTGCTATGCTGCAGCCTAAGGCTCACCTGAGAAATAGTCCTCAGCTATTAGAAAGCTGATAGAGCTGGAAGCAATGCTTGGTGTTCAGCATACCCGAACAGCTGCTTGTTGATTGTGTACTAGTCCTCTGAAGTGATAATCATTCCTGAAGCCCTCATACTGTTTAGACATGTGGATGTGCCTATAAAGAGCTATTGGTTCACTCAGCCAAACCTTATTACCTATGTCTGGCAATATATAACTGCTCTAACTAAACCCAAATATGCAAGAGTGAGCCTATATTAAATAATGTCTCCATATGCAGATTTCCATGCTAAAACATTTAACTGAGTGGGGGAAAGAAGAATGGCATTACAGAAAAAAAAATAGAAGAAAGGTCAGAGTAACATTTTAAAAGCAAAGGTAAAAGACCCCTAGCAGCCTGCAATTTTGACATGGATCTCGTTGAAGTATACAGGCACTCAATGAGCATTTGCATTACCCCTAGCCATTGTCTGGTGAGAATAAGCACCTTAATTTTATAGAAGGCAAACTGGGGGAGAGATTATAACCCCACCTTCTGTTACCTGAAATGCTGCTTCCTACTAATTCTATGACTCTCCTTAAATATCAAAAGCTACCAGCAAAAGATCACAAAATTGAAATCAAAGGTGACCATCCAAACCATTAGGTCATATTTTCTTTAAGTCAGCCACACTGAAAGTCTGATCCCTGAATATCCTGATCACTACAGTCAGTATAAATACTAAGAGGGCTCCCTGGCACAGCTCTCCTCCAAGCAACTAGTTATCTAGAGATTTTGCACAAAGCACTAGAGCAAGTGGGTTATTCCCAACAGCATTATTTGCAGCAATTAACATCAGGACTGAAGTGCTCCATGTAGTACATAACTGCTGTGCAACATCCAGGCAGTCCATAAGGAATGTTGGGGTGTGAGAAGATTCTGCCAGAAATACTTACCATCTGTCACCAGAGTCCAAAAATCCATCAACAATCGCCTTGACCCTACTTCCCAATAAGTGGAACGATGCCAATAGTGTACCTAGGCCATGGTAGGGGGTGTTGGCCCAAATGCAGTTGCAGCCCCATGCTGTTTTTGCAGATGAAGGAAGAATGACAACGTCTCAAGGCACTGAGCTGGATTTATTCATTTGACCATATCAGTATTAAACTAGAAATCATCTGTTTAAGATCATGTGTTAGAGGAGCAGCATTAAATAACAGACACGAAAAAGAGACTGTGCTTCAGAAAAAATTCAGTGTACAACATACACAGTATGCCATTTAACACAAATGCTTATAAAGAGTCATCCTAAGCATCAGAAAGAGTTTTATAAAAGTTTACGTTCTCATCCCATGGGATGTACAGAACTATGCAGTTTACATAGTTTTACTATCATACAAAACATCATGTTTCAAATGTATGAGGCACAGCAAGAACAATGTAATTCCATTTCCATAGGAACATAAACACTGCTTGTCACTAGTGACACGCCTTCCAAACCATAACACTCAGAGCAATTATACATGTGTACAATTTTAAAGTATTAAAAAGCAAGAGTTTCGAGCCTGCCCACTGTTACCAACAGGGAATAACACTTGATCTACCCTTGAAAACTATCACAGATACCCTTGCAGTAGTTGTAACACAGGAAGGAGTTGGAGTCACTGTTATACTTTGTCAGGGCCAGCTGACTGTGCAAATCCCAAAGCTAACTGACACTGCCAGTGAAAGCTTCACTCGACCCACAGAGGAGGGGACAGCCTCCTGCCTAGCTCCCACTGCCCAGGGAAGATGCAAAGTTAAAATACATCTGTAAACAAGTGATAAACTGCCTCCACAGACAGCTGATAGAAATTAGCTCAGCTTAAGGGAGACCCTGATTTTCGTTAAGAATGACTAGAAGTTGACCAAGTCTTAAAGACAGAACAAGACTGAACCAGTCTTTGGTTAAATCAAGGACTTCTTTTCTTCTTTTCTTTTTTGGAGTGGGGGGTGACAGGAAGGTTTTTTCTAAGGACAGCTCAGAGAGACTGAATCGTACAGCCCACATGCTAAATTACATTATATTTTTTCCTGACATTATTTGCAAGCATATATTTTAAGTTTTACAAAAGTGCAAGGCCCAGCACAGGAAGATATCCTGGATTAAGACATTCCCAGCAGCAGTATTCTTTTCACCTTCTTCTTGTTGGTCAACCAGCAGACAAACAAACATCACTGCTTGGGATCAGCTTATCAGAGCCCCTAAGGGTTTAGCTTAATCATCTGTGCAATTAAACACTATTCACATTTGACAGCCTATAATGGCAATAGTTTTATGTACAAATTGAAAAATCAAGTCTTAAAATCAAATTTTAAGAGGTAGAGGTCCATTTCTGACTCATGATCATAAAATGTTACTGAGTCAGTCATATTCTAAGGCTGGTGGTCCCCTAACAATATTGAAGTAACCAGCTAGAGCTCCAAGGTCTATGTAGAGTGATCTTTGTCTCTTTAGCAGGTCTGACTCTTCCATGCTCCCATTACACAATGAGGAATCTAAAAAGAAAATAGAGAAACCGTGTCATTACTGCACAAATAGTTGTACCAGTTCATTTTCATGTTTGTAGGTATTACTGGAATATTTGGCCTATTATTTGATCTTATTAATCTGTGGTTTAGAAAATTTTTAAGTACAACATAAGTCAAACCTCAAATAAAATAAAATCTAACAAACCAACCCACAACTCGAGGACAAAGAAAGGGAAGCAGTTTGCAACTGAAAACAACAAGTGTGTTCAACTACTTAAAAAAGTCTCCATCAGCTGAAACAGCTAGAAAGAGCTTTCTTGTCCTCTGACCTATAGTGCTAAAGGAGAGTTTGGTGCAAGAAAAAAAACCTGCTAACTTTCTGCCATCTGAGAATTCTACTTCCTCAAAAAATTTTCATCTAAACATGACTCCATCTTTGTCTGGGTGTGACAATAGAGAACAAATATAGGACCATCAGTTTCAGATTTTTTATTCCTTTTAAATCAAGATCTGAAAAGACAGATCAGGTTTGCAATGGCAGAATTCCCCTGAATACTTGTATAATGAGTGTCTTGGAATCCCAATCACCTATAATAAAGTCCAAGTTTAATGGTCAAATATTCTTTTCATTTTCAAAAGAATTGATTCAGATGGTCTGAGCTGAGCTGGTCAAAGGACTATACACCCCCAAGGCAAAATCCAGAAGGTACAATGCCATTCTAAATTCAAAAACTGTGACTGATTTCTTCAGTGAATTTGTTGCAACAATTATGCATTACAGCACCCAAAACTTTGCACAGATATCTTTGGAAATATTTATTCCAATTAAATAAACCACTTGTCTGGGAAGAGTCTTTCAATGCCTTTTGTCAGAGTCCTCCTAACGTATTCAGTAAATTGAAGAAAAGCATTTTGAAGCCTGTTGGCAGGTTGTTGGCACTAAATCTTGCTTGGGCTTGAAAGGACTGTTTCCTACCTAGTTCATGTATTATCCTTCATTAAGCACTTACTAATGCACAAGGGTAACAGCATTCTATCCCACAGTCATTTTTGGTTTTAAAACAAAGGGCTTGTACTGCTGACACTCAGCAACATTAGTTATGGTTTTGTGTGTGTGTTTCTCCTCAAAAAGGCAAAACGTGTTGGATTTGCTGCTGGTTGTTGCATTTTGTCATTGTTTACAAATCAAGAGTCTATAAAACATCTCTAGTACAGTGGCAAATTCAGTCAATTTGGGACAAAAATCTATACTTCATGAAGTGCCCTGAATGATTGCCATGGCTTTTCCAACAGCCAGTCCTTCCAGAGCCTCGAAGAATTCAGTCTAAGTTCCTCCCCATTGAAGTCAATGGGCGTTTTTCAGATCACTTAATGACCTCGGGGTCTGATCTCATCTGATCGGGATTTTCACTGGTCACTTTCCAGATGTGTTTTAGGTTTCGTTGGTTCCTCACCACTCATTCAAACCAAGATTTGACACAAAGTAGTCTACAAAGTAGGAGGCAAGAGAGCCTGATCCCATTACCTGTAATATTTTCTGGCAGCTGCAGATCCTTCCTGGCGAGCAGTCTTTTCCTTTCAAACAACGCCGAGTCCAGGCTCTGGCACCGCGGCTGCTCCTCGGGGGGTGGGTGTAAGGCTTCGTGTTTCAGTAAGTCTGCTGCAGACAGCCTGTGATTAGGATTCCTGTCCAGAGCTGCTTCTAGCAATTCTCTCATGGAAGTGCTGCAGTCCTCAGCAATATCCTCTAAGGGGGGAGCTTGCTTGTGTATCTGTTGGAATGAAAAAAGACCATGGAAATAGTTATTCCAAAAACAGTGGAAGAGGAAGTCACAGATAACCACGTGAGTGGCCTGGGAATTCCCCAGTTAGGACTCATCACCTTCCTAAGTAGGGCTGATCAACTAAAACAGAACATACAACTACACAAACTCACTTTATAAAAATCAGACTTTATAATAAATTTAAAAACTCAAAGAAACTTCAAGTAAGCCTAAAATCCAGTGCAATGCAAATTCACGAGATTTCTGTACCACACTGGAAGAATCAGAGAATCAAATCTGCCAGGCTCTAGTTTTTATCTGCAACTTCTAAGGAAAACAGAAAAGTACAAGACAGATGGGCTTGTTTCAATCAAGTCTCACACTGATCTAACCCTGTCCTTTCAGTAAACCTAAGGTTTGCAAATTGAAATACAAATCACAGAGACAACTCCAGCTCAGTCTCTGTCTTCCCCTAAATAATTAAAACCCACTTCTTCCCTCCCTCCCCTGAAGCAAAAAGGATGATATAATCTCTCTGACAAATATTTTGATATTTTTTATATGACTAGAGCTTTCCCAACAAGAGTACAGGAAGCCCTCCAACTGATACTGAACTGGCTTTGCTCAGGACACTTACAATATAGAGGTAGGAGGGATATGCAGAACGAGGGTATCTGTTCACCCAGGGCGGGATGCCTGTTTGCATATGAATGATAGTAGCTCCCATGCTGTAGATGTCTGCTTTTGTTGTGTGGCCTCTGCAAAGGATAACTTCAGGGCTCATGTAAATCTGTGAAAAATAGTTTAAAATAATAATAAAAAAAGATTACTCCACAGGGGAAAACAACAACCAAAGATGACTTAATGATATTTTGTGATCCTGGAAACCCCCTCGTAAGGGATGCATCCCACTAGTGCCTACAAGCACCATTTGGGAAATAAGATTGATCTATTCTGCATGTGAATACAGCCAAAGGGACAGTACCTGGACAAACTCATATTCCAGGCTTGCCCTCCACAGACAGGCCACAGGCCAGTGGCTATGGGCCTTAGCTAAGCTGTGAGAGGCAGAGGTTCAATCCATGGCTCTGCTTTGTTCAGATGAGTAGCAGAAGCCTCATTCCTCCACAGCAAAAGGAGGTTCCAATTTGTTTTGTGGGGCACTGCTGGACTGCTCCATTTTGCTTGAACAATGGCTGGGCATAAGCTAAAGAGAGAGGGTGAACTGTACTGACAGCCACCCAGATGGGAGTAGGAGTCCACTCCTCAGATACCTGTTACACAGAATGCTACCCAACCCTTCTGAGCAGAACTGACAGATATATACCTTCCTGTCTTCTTTACTCTTCTTACCTCCTCCTTCTTATCCAGTAACCTGCATGTTGGACCATTATCCTGAGAAATGGGATGATGAGCAACAAGCCAGGTCTAGGCAATGCATAAACTAAAAGTTAGGTGCCCTTTGCACCACATTACCCCCAAAGCAGCTATGAAGAAAAGAATCCCTCTTCTAACCCTTTTTCCAAACCAAAAATTCTAATCTTTCTTGACAGAAACCAAAATAGTTTTGATCCAAACGTTTCACTGAAATATTTGAATTTGCCAAGAGTCTGAAGAAGGATCTTGGAAGCTCCTGTCAGCAAAGGCAGCGCAGAGTGCAGCTGGAGGAGAACCAGACAGGCAGGATGCAGGAGGCACACCCTGCACAACTCTGCCACTAGCCCAGGGAGCAGGTTTCAACACCACATGGGCACAGCCCACAGCACACCAGGCTAGCAAGCTACCATATTTGCTTCTTGTTTCTACTTTTCCCTCACCCAATTTCCCTCTAAAGGATTCAAACTAACTTTAATTAGTTCAAGCCATCCTAACACAAAGAATCACATTAAAAGCTATTAACTGACTCAAGGGCAGGAAGTTAACTCATCAACACATGGCTGACTGCTTATTACCACAGACTGAGAATGGCTGTAGGGCTCATGCAGATTCCAAGGAATATTTCCCAGTAAGTTACATTCCATATCTGCAAATAGAACTTGTGATTGGAAGTGTGTGCAAAGTCTCAGCAGGTGTCTGCAGCTGCTACTGACTTATCCACTGCTTTCCTCAGGGCTAAAAGAGAATCAGTGCATCTGCACCCTCCACCTTTAAGTCTCATAAGGAGAAAAGAACAGAACTTCTAATTCTATAAAAAGAGGTCATTGGCAAATACAATGCAACTTGAGTGAAGTCTACTTAAGCAAAAAGCAGCTGCCTTCAAAAGAATGCTGGCACAAGATCCTATCTGCAGTTAAGGTGAGAAAATGGTCAAGATGCACCTTGACTATACAGGGACAAAAATCAAAAATGAGCTCCAAAGCTCTGATTTCAGACTGGTCTAAGAGTCTGTTGTCACCAAAGCAAACAGCTTAAGCCATGGATAACCTCCCATTCTCGTACCTTCTGACTGGTGGGCTGGGTACTTGCCTGCCAGTCAGACCTGTGTCATAGCCCAGCTAAAAACCAGCCCTTTCTTCATGCTGTGCTAGTTTTAGTTTAGCATTCCTGAAAATGAATCATACCTTCCACACTCAATAAACTCTAGCAGACAACTTTTTACCCTGAAATGGTTGTAACTGAAGCTTATATATTTTAACAAAGTGACAGAAGCCTAACAGAAAGCATAGCAACTGCCTAGAAAAAGTATTTCCTGTAGAGCAGTTTCATAACAGCCACAGTTTAATGTTCTGCATGACTTGTACACAAAAGTAGGAACACCAGCTTTTTTCACACTAAACAAAATTTAACTTTCAGTCCTGTTGCCCAGAATTCTAACTACTCATTTTTATAAACACAAAGAAGATTCACTACATTCAGACTTTCTGTGCTACAAAGTGAATGAAAATCCTAACTCCCAGAGAACATGCACAGGACAAAGGTTACTCCACCTGCCACTTCCCTCAAGGACACAAGTCCCTGCCAATACCAGATGTAAGAGAAACCAGCCAGCTCATAGGCCCAATGCTGCTTGGCAGAGACAGAGCCCCAACCAGGGGTTGCATAGTTACATGCAGGAACAGCAGGACAACTACACCACTTCTAAAGGCTGCATAATACAGGGTGCAAAACTCAGGAAGACTTGGTAGAGTTAAGATCTTACTTTGAAAAAAACAAACAAAACAAAACAAAAAAAAAAACAAACAAGAAAACCAGACTACAGAGGCCATTTGTGGGTGACAGGATTGGAGGAAGATGCCTAGAACAAAGACTGTGTGCAGAAAAACCTATAGAAGCATCAGGAACATTAGCCTGTAAATCTTCCACTGGTATCTGAAAAGCTCCTTTCCCAGTGCTGTCTCTCCAACCTCACTTCTGGCTGTGATGCTGCAGCAGGATTGCTGCTCCCCTGAGACAGCCAACACCAAACATGGCCATATTTCAGGGGGGGATTATCAACTTTCTGAGGACAGGACTGCAGGTGTTAAAGTGTGTGGAATCATTTTCCTCCTATTAAATGAAGAACTAAGTGTTTTTCACTTGGCAAAGTGAAAACACTGAAGTGTTTTCACTTTTCACTTGTTCTTACTAACACAACCTTGGTCTGTCCTCCAAGACCCAGAAGTGGATCCTCACCAGTCTGCTCCACAATCATGGAAATTTCCTGTTTACACACATCTCCATCATTGGGAAATACCCTACCAACTCATACCCACCACTGTTCTTATTCTCATTTACAGCACGCAAAACCCCCTTGAACAAGCAAAAAACCCCAAACCAAAGTAAAAACCCCACAAAGCTTATACACTAAATGACAGAAAGCATGCTGCTTCCAGTTCAGCAACCATTTTAAGCCCTTAACTCCCCTGACTAGAAAGACATTGAAAACAAATATTCAAGTGTTTTCTCAATGATCTTGAAAAAAATAAACAAACCTGACCTTCTGCAAAATCTTGGTTTATCCTACCCTGCTAAAAAGTGAAATGCTTTTTGTCAGTTACGCAAGGATCTCCTCTTTATACATGTGGCAGACTATTAAAAGGGTAAGTGCCAATATTTCAGCTAAAGTATTTCCTGTAAACAACCTCCTCCAGCAACAGAGAGCACAGATGCCACATCTACAGCAGCTATCCAAGCTAATTGTTGCTGCTTGGTTGTTTGCTAAAACTCCAGCCCTGCAAACACCTCAGCAGGAATGCAGCCCAAGTGGTGTGCAGAATCTTAAAGCCACTGAGAACATTTAAAAGGACCCCACCTCCACCACAGTAATGTCTAAGCAATTTTACCAGATAATCATGAACCGTGCCATGCACAACCTCTGAAGAACCAAAGGGTTACATGTAGACAGAGAACAGAGCTTAGAAGGGCTAAGGGATGAAACCCAGACATCAGTAATTTCTGTGGTTTCAAAGGAGGACTCAAAGTACAGTGTTGAGCAGGTCACACCAGTCCACAGCACGTATCTCAGAAGAAATCTTTGCTAGAGCAAAGAACAAATTCCTGTTTGAAGTGTCTCTGACCAGCAGCTGAAACACTGCAAACAACCCTCCTCAGAGTACTGTTTGACTTCAGTGAATAATTGCTAACAAATGGGACTGCAGAGAAAGTGACACAGCTTTCAAAGCATTCCATTCAGCAAGTTGAAAATAAAAATATAATTGAGACTCTATTAATATTTGTAACTTTTTAACAGATTTTATAGCTCTTTTACCCATGTTTCTAACCCTCCAACCTCACATTTGAGCCTAAACACCACAACCATAGGACTAATGTAATATAAGGACTTTTCTCCCTTCAGCTTCTTACCTCTGTTCCTCTAAGGTCTTTGGGATAGTAAATGTCTTCAGTCATTTGAACACTTAGGCCAAAATCCACCAAAACAGCCTTAGTTGACATAAAGACAATGTTGCTTGCTAAAAGAAAAAAAATTACATAATTTAAGTGTCTGGCACATTTGGTATTTATATTACAACACTCCTGTTTTATACAGATGCTAGCCTGAAAAGGGAGAGAGATTAGCACAACCACTCTCTACAGCCATTATCCTTCTAGCCAAAATAGGTCTGGTAATGATTTGGTTCAATTTGAAATCATATCTTAAAAATCAAACTGGACTGGTTTTTGTAAAAGAATTAATGTTTGGTCATTTTCATAGCTTAAAATTAAAAAAAAAAAAGCGAAAGATAAAAAGGCTGAGGGTAGAGGAGGAAGGTAGAAGACTGGTAGGCACCATGCACAGTGCTCTCAAGATGTTTGATGGTCTCCAAGGTGGAGATCATGCTGTGCAGCTCTGGCTATAAGCAGCACAACTGTTGCTCACCAAGAGGCTTTTCTAGACCAACAATTTAAGTGAAGAGAGAAGCAGAGAGTAACCAGGGCTCCTCCACAGCAGCCACACCAGTCACCTGCACTGATCCATGAGGGCAGCTCAACATGACAACAGAGGACAGACAATGGCTGTAAAAGTAATATAACACTGAACATTTCAAACTCCCTCTGACCTGCAGCAGAATCTAGGAGCTTAATTTACTTTCCTTCATAAAATTCTGTCTAAGGCACAATTTTGTACTCGGAGGCTTTGTTTGCAGCTGTATTTCTGATCAAATATTTAAGAACATAGTGCTCAGTGTGCACCTTGAGAAATCCTTGTTTGCTGTTTCAGAAGATGTGGTAAAATGAAGTCCCCGAGTTACCCAACAGAAACACATTTTTCTTACAGGAAACTGGGCTATTTTCCATCTTGACAGTGCCTACCATGAACCCCCTGTGTGAGGACAGCCTTGATTTCAGCAGTACTGATTCCTGAAGCAATGCTTCACACCACTGCCTCCTTAGCAGTGCTATAGGCTACGTAAATCTGTAATCTTAGGGATAACTTTGAAGATAGGCATTTTAAACATCCTATAATAGATGGTGCAAAGGGCCAGACTGCCACAGTGCAGCAGGATCTGCTGCCTGCCTGGGACCATACCCAGCCTCAGCTGCAGCTGATTTTGGACTGAAGCTCCCCCTACCAAACAGCCTGATGGTTTAACTGCTCTCCATCCAAGGGTTAAAGGAGTGGGAGCCCTGAACACCTCCCAAGAACCAGAATGCCCTCCTCCCCTTCCTTGCTCAGGGCATTTTTTCCTCTCAATAAAATCCTCATCTTCTGTACCAGCAGAACAAGACTCAACCGCAGCTCAAAAGCAACAGACAGAGTGAGGAAGAAATCAGAGGTTTTGGGAAACAGTCTTTTCTATTGGTTCCACCTGGGGAGGGAAAACACACACTGTTCCCTGCATGGAGGCTGCTTTGGCAGGCATTGGGCATGGCTCCACCTCAGCCTGGACTATCCAGCTCACCCCTGGCACCAAACAGGCAGGAGCCTGGCCAGGGCTCACCCTGGGCACCTCTGAGCAACCATATCTGCCCCAGGCAATCTCTGCCTCATCATCTGCCCTGCATCCACCAACACAGGAAAAGGCTGGAAAAAGTGAAACACACTCATATCCACCACATTCACAACGGGCTGATTATCCTATTCACTACCTAGACATAGTAAGATTTGGGCTGGTTTGGTTTTTAGATAATTTAAGTAATGTCTTTGTTACTGCCAATTAAAATAAACCCATAGGAAAGGCTCTTACTACAAATGAGAAAGAAAAAATTAAGGGAAAAAATAAGCAGTTTTGTAGCTGTCAGAATCTCAAAGGCTTACATATAAAGTACTGACACATACTAAATTAAAAAAAACCCAAAACCACAAAACTGAGAAAAATTTAGCAATTCCTAAAAATCATCCTCTTTTAACTATTGCAGTGCTTCAGTCTGAATATTTCTACTTTAAACCCTCAAGTTTAGCTAAATAAATTCACAGAGATGCATCTATCTGCAGGCTGAGGTGGTACTATTAGCAACAGCATTTAATATTAATTTAAATGCAACACATCAAAATTGAACTTTAAGGCAATTTAATACTAGTGTATTTAATTTGGACTCAACATCAATATATTTGATTATTTATATATGTTAATACTCAGAGCTTTTTAAAAGCAAACATATATTAAAAATTTGCAGTACTTGTTGAAAGAAAGAAACCAGCACAAATTATGTATTTACTTCTAAAGTGTCTCAAACTGATGAACAGCTGTGTAGAAATGTAAAACCTAAAAGAAGGTGTGAATTGAAGGTGAGCATGGAAACATTCAGGATGAATTTATATTGAAAGTAGGAAACTTCTGGCTGAACACAGACTGATAACTCTACCCTTTAGGTTTTTATTTAAATTGAGTTGCTCATGAATGGCATAGAATCTATGACTTTCTAATTACCTTCTCTGCTGGAATGAATTAATAAATACTGTAAGTAACTATTACCTCTAGAACCTGACCTTGCCATTTGTTAAGCATTACCCATCCCTCCCACTCAGAGATGTAAGGCTACATGTCCCAGCTCAGTCCCAGGGACTCCACTAGGGTCCCAGCCCAGCCAGGACCAGGAAGAACCCCATGGAATCACACAGACATACGTTTGATATCATGGTGGATAATCCTCTTCGAGTGGAGAAAGTCAAGTCCTTTCAGAATATGCTTTGTCACCCAAATTATTTCAAACTCTCTCATAGGACCACAGCTCTCCAGCTTTTCCATGACAGATCCTCCCTCTCCAGCTTCCATGAAGAGATGGATTGTCTCATCCCACAAAATAGCGCCGTATAATTCAGCAATGTTTTCATGACGGAAACATGCTTGTATTTCAACATCTGATGGTTTGAACTGTTCCACTGGGACCTAGGACATTGAAACAAAACCAGTTATCCACAACAAAAACAAGTTATCCATGTGGACACTAATTATCCTATAAGATTAACAGAAAAGAAGTATAGCACTTGCATCCGCTTGTTAAAATACTAAGCTTTCCTTTGCTTCTGTAACTTTTCTTCCTTTGCAGCTGAGAGAGTTCCTGTTAAAAGTTGAGAGATATTTTGGAATCATGCCCAAATAAAAAGTGCAATCTTCCAGAAAAAGCAATGTAGCAAGAGTTATTCCCGTCAAAATCCAGTGATTACGCAAAAGCTTTATGCAAACTTCCTGGTGAAGGAGATAAAATTCCCACTGCTTTTTCCATTAGCTTTGTGCACTCATCTGCACTACCAGAACTACACACCCACCTGACAGGTGGATCAGTGCTTGCAGTGCTCAGGCTCATTACTGACCTCAATTCAGTCCTTATCAGCACTGGTTTATAGCTTGCAAGAAATGAAAACTGCTTTGAAGGGAGCGCCAGCAGCACGATAGTTCTTTAAAAAGTACTGATGGCAGATTGCTGAGACAATAAAAGCAGTGTTTGCTTACAGACAGAAAAGCTACTACTGCTCTGTTTAGTTTTCTTCCCTTGGACTTTTGTCTGTGAACTAAATAAGAGGCTTGTCTATTCAATGAGAAATACTGTTTATATTTTCAGAAACATTAGGATACTTAATGCTGCAGTGGATTATGCAGGAGCAGCTAACAATCTGTCCCCATATAGACACACAGGCTGCAGGGGAAGGACATACAGCTGCCTGCCCAACTCTTTCACACACAGAATTAATACAGGTACTTATTCATGAGCTGGGGGATATAGAGCAATGTCCCAACTGAGCTCTTACTGGCCCTGAATATTTAATGCTCAATTCAAAATTGTATGTTAGAAGGCACAGCTGAAAGAAAATGTTAGCTTGCATAAAAATAGGGCAGTGCTCAATAGTTCTTTTGAGGCATCTCGCAGCCGTAACTCCGTCAGTGCCCAAAACAGTAAGAGTTGCACATACTGAGTTCTCAGGGACTTTAATGGCACTGGAGTAAAGAAAACTGAAGTCTGAGCACTTCAGTTAAAGGACAAGAGCCTAAAACTTCTGTAGCAGCAGAGTTTTGCTACCACCTTCAGCAGGAGATATTCACACTGATATTTTACCATAGTGGGTACAGTAGAACAAGTAGAAAATCTACTCTGCAGCACAGCCCATATGCCAGTTACACAGACTTCTGGACATGTTCAAAATGCTGAAACATTTGCAGCTTTAGAGCTAAAAAATTTAAACAAGCTAACAGAAGTGTGCATTTCCCCCACCTTGTTTAGGCCAAGAAAACCGAGATGATCATCAGCCAACAGCGGAATTTGATGCAGACATATTTGAAAATATACTGCAAGTAGTATGTCATAAAATATTTGCTTAGAGATAAAACTGCTAAACTAACATACCAGTTTGCATGCCATTCGTTTCTTGGTTTCTCTGTCTTGGGCTAAGTACACCTTCCCAAAAGCTCCCCGAGGAATAAAATCAGAACCAATATTCCTGTAAGTCAACTTCCATGGAAACAGGAGCACATCCGAGTCAATTTGATAGCGCCCGTTCTTGGGTGTGATCTGTGGAGTTAAATAAATAATAAAAAACCACAGTGACGTAAAAATGACTTCAAATTAATGAATTTTATACATATAGTAGACAAAAAAGATACATCACTTTTGTGTATGATGCACATGATCTGCTTAGCAGTCTTTATTTAGTAACACCAAATGGGAACAGCATGTGAGGTGTGGCATTCATTCACAGTCCAGGCATCCACGTTTCTCTCCAGTGAGTAACTTATGAAGTGTAAGTTGCAATTAATTGTCTTGAAACAACAACAACAGCAGCTGGGTTAACGAAATTACCCACCTCTTGTTATTAGATTTACCTGCACATGTTTGTCCTTCCTGTAATCTGTTAACTTGTTATGCCACATACCTGTTACTCACAGGTTATCTTATACAACAATGTGAGCAACAGTTTCAGCATTTCCTAATATCACAATGTACTCCTAGGAGTTAAGTTTTCCATCTTATATTGGAGTTTCTGCTGCTTAGTAAAAGGTCAAGGAAGTCTGCCTCGATTTTACCAGCCACTTTCCTGTAGTTTTATACCATAGTTTAAAAAAGAAGAGTGGGAGTAACATTGCCTCCTCTAGGTGGGTAATGTTGGGAGCTTTGGCTCTTGTGTATCACCAGCTAGGCAAGGAGGGGATTCAGGGCACCTATGAGTATCTTGCTCTAAATCTTTCTCCCAAAGACTCCCTCCCTCTGCATGTGACAGAGAGAGACCAAACGCCTAACTACAGCCATGTGAGCACTGCTTGGTCTCTGATGTTGCTTCTTCAGTCTCTCAGCTACAAAATTAATAATATTTCCTATGAATATGCCTCTATTTCAGCCAGTGTCTGAAATATCATTAATCTCCTTACTGCTACTTTATCAAGACTCTTAAAGAGATGTAAAATCACTTCAAAGATATTTATCATTTCATGTCTATCACAGGGCCTCAAATACTCAGGTCTTCAGCTACCCTTTTTAAGATAACAGCATGTCAGGAAGATTATTTGGTTTGGATTTCTATTTAAGAAGTAAGATATAATCTTTCATTCTTAATCTACCTTCATGCTTTTCAATTAAGAAAGTACTTTCTTGACTACTAAAATTGTAATTTATGATTTGTACCTACATGAAATAAATTAATTCTCCTAAGTTTCTAAATCTGGGGAGGATAAGTTCTTAACCTTTGGCCAAGGAGGCATGGAGGGCTATCCTTTAATAAAAAGTATTCTGCTTAGGTTAAAGAGAACAAGCCTTCCCTCTACTTATTAGAGCTAGGGGAAAGCAATCTGTACATGTCTATCAATCTGTACATCTTGCTTGCCTACTTCAGCATTTCAAAGGGTTGAGACTAATCTGTATGGGTTACACCTTATCCTGGAAAGGAAGAGACGCTGAGCAGAGTTCATTTGCAGAGCAAGACAGTGATGACTACCACACTATTCATGTTTTCAGGAGGCTTCTAAGACTAGTTCCTAGCCTGACCATCTGAAAATCTGTCTGTGGCTGCAATGCATCTTTCAGTTCAGTTTTAACTAAAAGAAATCCAGCTTGCACACTTCAAGACCCTTTGTGATGCAAGCCACGGTGCAACCAGTGAGGGTCACCAGGCAATCAGAAACACTCCTGACCCTAACCAAAATACTGTAGATATTTACAGAGCAATGCCCCTGCTGAAATGCATGCACAGGTAATGCTCTGCCTCCAAGCCTCAGTTGCATAATGGGGTCACGTGCACCTAATAGTACTTGGTTCATACCAATTGTATTCATCTGTAGAAACAATATGCAAGCAAAACAACCACGAGTATGCAGAACAGTGTCTACCCTAAGCATAGGAAACATTTAATATTACTAAGTGTCATTTCAATGTTACAAAGTTGAAAAGTGATTGTTTTGCAATACTGCAATGCTCCCTCAATACCCTGTGTTACTCAGGTTACTGAATATAATACTCAGGCGTCTTGCACCTGAGTAACCAGTAAGCCTCAAGCAACCAGTGTTCACATATAAAATATATTATATGCAGGATTTTTAAGATGATAGATGTAGAGCATTTTAAGAAAATACAGCAGCAACACCAATATATATTAATAGAATTCAATTGCAACACTGATTGTTTCCAGAGCAATTGATCTCAAACAAAAGTTTAATGACACTAATATTCAGAGATGCTTGTAGAACAAAAGTTTTTAGGGAAAAAATAACATCTCAATACAACATATCTATATACTTGAATTTAGCAGTGTGAGATATTGTAACTCTTAAAATCACACTTGATAGTATGTGCTTTTTCTCCTTACATTACTACCATTGACATTTTGTGCAGATAGAGCAAATTTAGGAACTATATTGTTAGATCCTAGATCGTTATTTCTAGGAGTTTGCATAATGAATGTTTTACTGCATGAACACAAGGCACTGGAAGACTCTTACTTCTCCCAGACCTGTAAACCACCATAGTTCATAGAATCATAGATTTGGTTGGAAGGGATCTTAAAGATCATCTAATTGCAATTCCCCCACTATGGGAAGGGATGTCACCCACTAGGTCAGGTTGCTCAGGGCCCCACCCAACCTGGCCTTGAACACTTTCAGGGATGGGGCATCCACAATTTCTCTGTACAGTCTGTTCCAGAGCCTTACCACTCTCAGAGTAAAGAAATCTGTACATTTTTAGTTTAAAATCATCCCTCCTTGTCCTATCACTACACACCTTTCTAAAAAGTCACTCTGCCTCTTTTTTATACAAGTTGTGGATTTTATAAACCCCATTTAAGTACTGAAAAGACAAAGTGAGTTGTAGATTTTGCTTTTTGACTGCTTGTCTCAAGTTTGTATTCATTACTGGGAAATGTTTGCTAACCTCCAGGGATACTAGGAGATAACAGAGTGGATCCTTCCGAACAACAGACCTTTCTCCATAACTGCCTGAGGCTGCAGGGGCTGGACTTGATAGGCTGAGAGACCCCTTCCAGCCCCAGGGTTGCACAAGAAAGCACATCCTATTACTCCTGGAACTGGTCTTTATTTAGAATCATTAAAAATTTCTAATTCCTACAGTCTATTAAATGCCAAGTAAAAGGAAAACAGACGTACATACCATATTCAAGAGGATTCCAGATTCCTGTTGTGTGCCTCCTTTAAACTGTTTTGCAGTGTTAGACACCTGATTTGCAAAAGCAAGCAGATCTTCCACAGTCCCATATTTGACGGAGGACATCAAAGAGACGTCTCTTTCACAAAACAGTAATGATTCTGCACGTTCATCGTTTTGATTTGCCTCTTCACACATTGTAATTAAGCTGTCTTCATAGACTGCAATGTCTTCACCTGGGTAATGGTTTTCCATGATGGCTATCACCTCAGACATATTTAGATCAGCTAGCAACAAGTCAATCTCCTCTTTGCTATCACTATCCGTGCTCATATACTCCATTACTGTCCACTTTGCAAAATCACTCCTGGAAAAAAAGGAAACAAACTTGAAAACACTTTTCACCTAAATTTGTTTTAGAAAAGTAAGAATGAAAAGGAGCTATCAGAGTGATCAGCAGCTCATCATAATACAGATTTTAAATTAATAACTTGTATTATGAAGAAAATCATAATTAGGATCCTGGGTGAAGATAAAATGGAGAAATATTTGCTAGTGAAATTTATTCAGAAGTTACTAGTTAACCTCCCGTCTCATTCACTCTTGGAATTTATTATCACAAAGCCTTCCCTAAGAGGAACAAGTACAGTAAGAATACACCACTGTGATAGAAGTGCAAAAATGAAGGAGCACCCTCAATACAAACAAAGGAATTCATTGTTTGGAAAAGAATGATAAAGAGAGATATTAACATCCTCAATTAGTTTATGTCTGAGTTTGTATTGACAATTTATGTGATGTATCCAGGAAGTAGAAAAGGTCACAAAGCAAGGTCATTCCACTAGTAATAGACATCTGTATCATTGTACAAAGCACAACTGTCACCACCTGAGATACAAAATCTGTAATTTTTTTGCAAATAATTGGTCAGAACTAGACTTGAACAGAAATTTTCACCCTGACTTTCAGAAGAAAGTCAGAAACTGAGCTATCATAAAAGCAATGAGCGTTTGGTTTCCAGCAGTTTGTTCTGTTCCTAGTAACCCTAACAAAAACTTTTCAGGTTACTGTTGCAACCTTTAGCTGGAATGGACTTACAGCAAGCTGGGTTCAACTTCCCAAAAAGTCCCTTTCTATTCCAAAGAGTTACATATTCAAGTTAAAAACATATGCATGGTCAGTCATTAAAATACTGACACAAATAGTTTCTAACACATAAATGTCTAGAGCACTTACCTTGTATTTAACCTGATTACATCACTCAAAACCATTTAAGAACGTCTCAATAGAATCCCTGAAGTCATCACGTTTTTCTGAACCCGTATTTACCACTGATGATAATTTCACAGTGTTCTGTGGCAGTCTATTAAAAAAGCAAAACAAATAAAGCCATTGCATACCAGCTCAAGCAGAAGGACTGGTTTGTACTCATATAGATCATTTGCTTCATGGAAAGAAGAGCTAGTAATCACAAGGCTGAGATAACAGGGGATTTTTCTGCAGAAAAAGATGCCAACTCAAGAAATAATCAAGTTACTGTATCATCCAGATTTCCAGGTAGTAGTGAAAAATAGTTTTTCCATGGTTAGGTCCCGAGTTTTATGCTCTCTGTCTCATGCTTGTTTTAGCAAAGAGTAGAACCTCCTTTTCCTTTAGCAGAACTGACTACAGCATGCCCTCTTTAGAGAGCTCTCGTTTCCCTTTTTCATAATCCACTACACCATCTATTTTGGGCAAAAGATAACAACTAGGCAAAAAGACACTTAAAAGAAAAAGAAAGAAAGTCAGCAAACAAAACCTTATCTCAAGGACAAGCAGCAGACTCGGTCCCTTGAGGCCACGAAGCAATGCATTTACCCAGGTACAGTTTCTGGTTATGATCACTATCTTTCTTACCCTCACCACAAGGACGTAGAAGTTTTGTGGCACATATTTCTCATGGGTTAGAATATTTACGTCAGCTGTAATGTGAAGAAAACCAAGTAAAATGACGTGTCTGAGTTGGCAAAGAAGTCAGACCACATGCTGAAAATTCAAAAGGGAGGATAGGACAGCAGATGCAGCATCAGAAAAGGCAAACAGAGTGCATGTTCCTTTTCAAACTCAGACCCTGTGAGTGATGGTGGCAGAACAGTACTGTGTCCCCCTGTTCCCCCCAGACAGGCACAGTGACTTTCACCAGCACTCTACACCAGCTCATCCAGCCCTAATCAACCCACACACCCAGCATTAGGGCAGCCAGGTTGGAAACTTTGTGGTCACTAGCACTACTTGATTGGGGAGGCCCCAGGTTTTGTATCCTGGGTGCTCAGAGAGGTCACAAAAAGGAAAAGATGCTGTGGGTGTTTTCTATCCCCTATCACCTCAACTTGCTCCATGATCAAGCTACAGGCTGTTAACAAAGCCTGAACATGGTTAGTTTTTAAGAGAAATGAGATTTCTATTTTTCTCCAGAGCAGGACTTCTACTTATTGCTTTTTTTTTTTTTTGTGTTGAATTAGTGGGATTCAAAAGAAAAGAAACAATGCTGTCATAAAAGGAACCAAGAGATCTCATGTGTAAATTCAGGTAAAGTTACAAACTAGTCCTGAGGGACTTTCTGAAGAAAAACATGAGCCTCTAGATGCTCTGGTCTTTTGTGGATAAAGACAAACATGTACCACAGTTAAACTAATTTACTCTCTGAAGCATTTTCACACACAAAGCATCTGTACAGATTAGACCAAATGCAGCTTTCTGGAAGTGCCAGCTCTGCTCTGCTCCTCAAAATGTTCCCAAACTAGAGCACAGTACTAATAAAACTCTCGGCAGTTTCACTACTATGCAAAAAGCTCTGAATAACATAAAGAAGTGACTAACCTGAATATTCTCAGTTCTGTGCTTATAGTGCTTGAGAAAAGCTGCAAACCCTTCACCTTTATCTCAAATAACAAGTGATGGGGCAAGGGGAAATGGCCTCAAGTTGTGCCACGAGAGTTTGGATATTAGGAAACATTTCTTCACTGAAAGAGTTGTCAAACATTGGAACAGGCTGCCAGGGAAGTGGTGGAATCACCATCCCGGAGGGGATTTAAAAGACATACATACAGATGTGACACGGTTTAGTGGTGGGCTTGATAATGCTGGGTTGGACTTGATAATTTTACAGATCTTTTCCAACCTAAATGGTTTCATTTTTCCCTGTATCTAGCAAATTCTAAGCACTAAATGTTTACACAATAAAAGCAGTGCCTAGACTACAAAAGCTGATTTTTAAAATTATGCAGCAATTTAGTGTTATATTTTCCAGAGAAACAAAAAAAAAAAAAAAAAAAAAAAGTCCATTTTCCAATGGGAAATTCACTCTTCCTATTTATCCCTAAAATCCTGTACTAGTATCAGTGGTGGGCACTCATGTAGTATTCTAAATCATCCTATATAATCTAGGTTCATGAAGAAATGACATCACTAAGTATGCTTTACTTAGATTCTCAGCTAAAAAACAGGTTTTCCTGCAGTGGAAAAATAAAACTGCATGCAAACACTTAGGTCAGTTGCTAAAGCACAAGACTCTTTCTCCAGTTTTGCCAATATTTCAACATCATCACATGAGTAATTTGTAAGCCAAAGGTTTATTTCTCCATTCACTGCGTGGCTTTTCAACCCATTTTGCCTACGAAGTGTGCTGCCAGAGACCATCCTTATATCCATCATATTAAATAAGAGTTCACACCAGACTTCTGAGCCCCCGTGAGACTTTTAGTGTGTCACGGATCAACGATGGAAAAAATTGAACAAAATCTACAATAAAAATAAAACTTAAAAACCAAAAACACACAGACAAAAAAACCTCAAAACCCTTCCCCTCCCAAAAAAAAAAAACTAGCCACAAACTGCATAGACTGGCTCAACACAGTCATACACCCATAATAAAGATCTCTTGTGCTGCTTTTAGAGAATAATTTTCTGGTCTAAGTGACAAGTGACTGCCCACTAGAAATGGGAAAAAAAGTCCTTATTTAGTTTTAAGAAAACTGATCGACAGACGTTGAAAAACACAATCCCTCTGGAAAAACAAACAAACAAATAAAAAACTTCTACTGTTAAGGAACAAGAAATATCAACAACTTCAATTTGGACAACATTTCACATATTCACTCGGAATAAGAGAACCCGCGACTCTCTGAGCGCTGGCAGCAGCAGAGCCCAGTCCCAGCGCTTTTCTGCCCTGCAGCCCCGGGGACCGCGCAGGTGCCGCAGCCCCGGCGGCTGCCCCGCACACGGCGCAGCTCGGGAGGCCGAGGGCAGCCAGGGACCGGCCCCGCGACAGTTCTGCGGCCCCAGCCGGGACCCGAGCCGCCTCCGCCCGCAGCGAGCCCCGTCCCGCTCCACTCCGCTCCATCCCGCCCGGGCTCCGCCGGCGCTCCCCCTGCCCTGCTCACCCGCGGGGCGCCCGGAGAGCCCGCGCCGCCCGTCCGCCCGCACCGCTCCGCTCCGCGCCGCTCTGCCGGGAACTCCTGGGGGCGGGGAAGGGCGCAGGTAGCACCGCCCGCCCCCGGCCGAGGGCGGGGGACCGGGCCAGCACTGGTCCCGGTTTCTATTTCGGTTTCCCGGCAGGAACAGGCGCTGCGCTGTCCTAACCCGGCCTCAAGCCCGGCCAGCGATCGCCTCCTGTTCCAGCGGTGGCACTGCCCTGTGGCAATGGCTTGTCCCAGGCGGTGGCTTCGGTAAATCCCTTTCGTACCGCCTCATGTTTCCATGAGCACCTAGAGGGCGTCCACCAGCGTCCTACGAGTTTAAACATTATCTCAATCAAACTTCAGCTGACACGCAGGTGGAATTTAGGACAACAATGTGAAGAATTTGTTAGTGGCAGTAGTATTAAAATACTTCGGGACACAGTAGTATGAGTGGGGTAATTGCTAAAATTTGGCACCACTACTTTTTACTTCTTATCCATAAGGAAGTAATTCTTGCAAAACTGTGCTGCCCAATAGCTCCTCTTCAGTCAGTTTGATTTTAAGGAGACAAGTAGCACCTTCAACAAAACCAGCTGCCACAGCACAGGAGCTGATGAGTTGAATCTGTCTGTCTCAAGGTGTCAAGAGACCCAAGATGGATTTTTGGTTCACTATCTGCAGCGTAATGACTATTTTCTTACTGAAGTCAGTGGCAAAACCATCATTATAAAGTTTCAGGACAAACATTCACCATAGGTTTCAGTGTTTATTAGTAGTTCATACAACTGCTTTCTGTTTATATTATCAAGATACCTAACTCCCTTGTTTAAAGGGTTTATGTTTGCTACCTCTCCTGGGGCATTCACAGTTGTCCAAAGTATGTCACAAATGACATTCTGAAATGTGCAAGGGTTTAGATACAGGATTTTCTTTTCCTTAACATCATAACTATGTATATGGAACTCTGTTAGCATGGTTAACCTTTGCTCATACACGGTTTCTTTTCTAGATTATGCAGATGTTAAATACATTGGCAAGCCTCCATAAGGAAATAGGTGTCTTCTTTGTTGAATTTGACCTTGTTCAGTTGCACCACCCAGTGCACTTGCTACAAAAAAAAAACAAAAAAACCAAAAAAACCAAAAAAAGTGAAAAAAAAAGCCAAGAAAGCTGAAGATGATTATAGAAAGAAAAAAGAGAGGAAGGACTGAAGAATAAATTAGGCTATAGGAGAGGCCAGACCAAGGAGAGGGCGGAATTGGCAAATTGGCAGCACCCTGAAAGTGGGAGGTTAAGGAGGCTGAGTAACACATCCTGAACATGCAGCAGCTCTCACGCTAGGATGCTTTGGGTATCCTCTTTCAGGAACTTGCTTGCGCTATTAGTTTTTTCAAACCAACAATTAATTTTAATGAAATCCTTTTCTATTTTTAGACCAACTTCAAAGAGGGAAAGAGGAGGAGTTCCTCTCTTCACATCAATGAATTTAGGCAGGACAAGTCTTAAGATGCCAGAGGAAATTTGCCACAGAGAGATGGAGGAAACACAAGTTTTGTACTCCATGGCATGCATAAGTAGGATATAAATTGAAATGCTCTATTTTAAAAGCAATCTAGTCTCTGTCTTAATGATCATCCTAGAATACAAGACCAAAATAATTAGGTCATAGCAATTACTTACAGACCCTGACTTACTGGGAGGCTGCCAAGTGTATATACAGCACTGTACTGAAGACCTACTAACACACAAAGTGCCCTAACATACACTACAGAAGTTTTATATAAATGACTGTTTTTAAAAACCGAAGAAAATTACATTTTCTTCAGTACATGCCTGGGGAACCATGCTGCAGACCTATGACTGCATGCTGGATGCCCTGCAGCTCTCTGCCCCTGCCACCTCACTTCTGATCCCACGTGCTGCCCTCACTGTAGTAACTCTGCTTTTACAGCCCTGGCCCAGGACCAGACAAACAGAATCACAAAATCAGTTAGGTTGGAAAAGACCTCTGAGATCATTAAGTCCAGCCTACAACCAAACACTACCATGTTGACTAGACCATACCACTAAGTGCCACATCCAGCATTTCCTTAAATATCTCTAACCCCCTCTTCTGCGATGAAATTCTTCCTTATGTCCAATCTAAAACTACCCTGGCCCATCTTAAGACTATGTCATCTTGTCCTGTCACTGGTTACCCGAGAGAAGAAGCTGACTCCCCCCATCACCTCGGCCACCTGCCCATTCAGGTTCACGCCCATGCCCACCCTCACCCTCCTGCCCTTGGCTGGCAGGGCTCAGCAGTGGCTGACGGCCCTGGCCGGGGCTGCTGGGTGCTTCCTCACACAGGGCAGGCAGCTGCTCAAACCCAAGCCTCAGGCCTGACCTGCAAAGTTCACAGAATCACAGAATAGGCTGGGCTGAAAGGGACCCACAAGGATAATTGAAGTCCAACTCCTGGCCCTCTGCNCGGGCACGCCCGGCTCGGCCGCTCCGGCGCCGCCGCGCAGCCGGCTGCCGAGGAGCCGGGGGAAGGTAGGGACGGGTCGCCGGGCCGCGCTACATTCACCGCGGGCCTCGGTGCCGCACAGCCGGCTATGCTGTGCGGCGTGGGGAGGGGAGCGGCCGCCGGTCCCGCTCGGCCTCACCGGAGCCGCCGGGGCAGTGCCTCCGTCCTGGGCGTGAGTAGCCCCGCCGGGCCCNAATCACACCATGAGCCTGAGAACACTGTCCGAAAGTTTTTTGAACTCTCAGGCTTCCTGCTGTGATCACTTTCGTGGGGGGCCTGTTCCAGTGCTCAGCTACCCTCTGGGTGAAGAATCTTTTCCTAATGTTCAACCTGAACCTCCCCTGACACAGCTTCAGGCCATTCCCTCGGATTCGGTCACTGGTCACCACAGAGATCAGTGCCTGCCCTTCCTCTTCTCACAAGGAAGCTGTTGATTTCTATGAGGTCTCCTCGGAACAGTCCAAGTGATCTCAACTGCTCCTTTTAAGTCTTACCCTCAAGGACCTTCATCGTCTTCGTTGCCCTCCTTTGGATGCTCACTAAAAGCTTTATATCCTTCTTATATTGTGGTGCCCAAAACCGCACACAGGCCTCAAGGTGAGGCCGCCCCAGAGCAGAGCAGAGCGGGACAATCCCCGTCCTTGCCCGGCTGTACCTGATGCCCCCCAGGACAGGGTTGGCCTTCCTGGCTGCCAGGGCACACTGCTGCCAGCTGTTGGTTCCGTCTGCCCGGAGCAGGCAGCTGCAGGCACCCTGGGCTGGCCGGTGAGGTTTGCTCCCTCCCAGCAGAGCGCCCAAACGCCCTGAACATCCCCANGTCCGCTGTCAGTGCCCGGGGCTCGGTTTGTTAAACGTACATACTAGCTAGAGGTGAATCAAGTGACGGGGCTTATCCCGAGAGACCCCCTCAAAAAGGCATAGGGAACGTGTTACTGACGCTGTGTCTTTGCTACAAGCCGAGAACTAATGAGGAGTGTCTATTGCCGCTGTGCATCAGTGCCATGCTCAGACTGTGCAAAGGACAGCAGGGCCAGAAGTCAAGAGATCACGTCATCTCTGTGGTGGCAAAGCATGTACAGGTAGTAAATCAGGCAAAAATCACAGCCATTCTAATGCAGAGACCTGGTCATGTCATCCATCCATAGGACTTGTCTTTTCTGCATCTTGGTCACTTCATCCTTCTCTGTTTCTATGGAAAGTGTGATATTGATCATTTTCATAAAGTGCCTCCTTAGTTTTCTGATGAAAAATGCTGTATAAAACTAGGCTGTTGAAAGAGCTACTGCGATTATTATTTACAAGCCTCTGTGAGAGCTCAGTAAACTTATAAAATGAAAGATTTTAAAAAAATACATGCTATCAAGTAGTGTTAACAACTATCATATGGTTATACTTAAAGGTTTTCTTGAGGCCATAATATCCCATGGGTTCCTCAAAACCGAAAACATAGAATAAAGAGCTCTCTACTGAATATCCCTGTGGCAGATGGTAGCTGCTGGGAAATGCTTCCCAACTTTCCAATCCGAATGACAAAAGGGAAGTATTAACAGGCAGCAGCTTCACGGGCTCTGCTGATGTGATGTGGTCAGTGGATTTGTTTGAAAGCTATGCAGAGAAGTGATGATGATTCCAGATTTGAGAGATGGCCCCTTTGCCTGTGTGCAAAGTGGAAAGAAGTTCCATATTTCTGGATATTCAGCATGTCTTGATTCCATGTGAATTCTGCAGGCTGTCAGCAGCAGTACAGATTGCCAGTACTGCAGTTACAAATGTCTGGTCTGTGGGTTTATTTTACTGGAGTAGATGAAAGTGTATTATTAAGTAAAAATTTTGCGTAGGAGTTTATGGTAAAGAAGATGCTGAGTTGTAAAAATAGCAAGTGTTGAATTGTTCTGAAGTGCTGGTTTTGTGGTAGTGAAGAGAGACTGTCATTTCAGTGAAGGTTGCCAAAGGTCTAGACCTGCCTCACAGCCTAGCTGGCATTTTCCAGATGCTAAATTTTTTGATGGTGAACAGCAAATTAAAGAACAAAGATTCCTTGTATTATGAAGGTTTCTGTGCACCAAAGGAAGTCAGTATTGCTTTCTTCCTACCTTTCCTACTCCTTGTTATTACAAATGTATGCATTTGTGAGAAAAGTTCACTTATATTTCTTTCTTTCTTTCATTCATTCTTCATTGTCCTTTATTTGTTCTTCATTCTTTTCATTTTTGCTGTCATGATCTTGGAGAGCCAGGACAAACCTTTTTTTCAGTTTTTCAATCCAGAGGAAGAGATTAAGTGTTCTAAAACCAGCCATACATCTTTTTGTTTGCACAGAAAAGCCTTGATGCTTGTTTCTTCTCACAGAGGCTGAAGTCAGTACCAGAAAGAAGACATTTGCTGAAGTCCAAACAGAACGACTGGATCAAGCTGAACGGACTGTTTTAATTAAGTGCCCATCAAGATTTAATGAAAAAAAATTATTGCAATACTTATCCAGTCATGGGAATGTTAAGAGTCATTTCTTTTTTGAAAATCGTGTAAGTAATTTTTGATGTAAACTAAAATCTAGATTTAGATGAAAAGGAATACCAGAAAGAAAATTTGTTTAAGATTCCATATGTGAATTAAGCAAATTATATACACTTGGTGTATTAAATCAGTTTTTACGTGTGCTAATGTTCACAAGTAGCTGAACAGTTGATTTTTATTCATAAGTCAGCTAAGCAACGCCTCTAAGGAATAGCCAGCAACCTGTTTTGCACTGAATCTTTCAAAATTTTCACATAGCACCATTCATTGTTCTAACAATAGAGATAGCTCTTCTTTATGTGTTTCTTGAGTATTTCAGTTGTGAACTTGAATATAGTTCAGAACTTTTATGTTCAGTGCTTGCTGCCAAGAATAGCATGTCTTAAATACTTTTAACCTCTTGTGAAAAAGCATCTCTAAAATGTTTTGAGATACAGAATCTAGCATTTGGCTTCAGGGCTGTCATATTAATCTGTCTCAGCAGCCCCAGGAACATCTGAGTAATATCAGTACAATGAGTTCAAGCATTGTATGCATTTATCTCACCCTGTATTTCCAATCTTAATGTTTTAGGGCATCAGTGCTTTAATAGAGTTTTCAGACAAGAGCAGTATAGCCTCGTTGCAGGATGCTGTTGGGATCCCAAGTGCTTCAGAGCATCATGTTGTTCCTTTTAAATCAAGACTTTTTACTTTCACTCTGAAAAACCCAGTGAGTCAACACGTTGAAGGGACACCACTTCATCTCTCTCCTCAGTGTCACATTCCAGTGAAAGACCTTATTGAAAAGCTTTGTCTTGCAGACAGCGTAAGTAGAGGTTTCTAGTTCTCTTAATTAAAAATGAGACATGTTCATTTCATGTTTGCAAGTGGTCATGTGAAACTTAAAAAGGTATTTATTTTTATTTAAAAAAGGTAACATATCATTTTATGTGAACGGTAAATAAATTAAATTATTAATTTTAATTATGAAAATAATTTCTCTATATGAAAGAAATATTTCTGAAATTTTGAAAAATAACCTTCTTATTCCATTGATATTAAATAGATGAAAATATATGTTAATAGAAGATGGGTCATTTAATTTTTACAGTGTTTATTTTCTGAACTAGATAAGCAGTCAAATGTACATTTTACTGAATGAGTATCAGCTTACAGAAGAAAACATCAAGCTGCGATTTCTGGCCTGTTCTTTGGTTCGGGATTTTGCACGTGCATATTTCCCAGACAGCACGGTAAAGCCGTTTGGCTCTTCAGTCAACACGTTTGGCAAATTGGGATCTGATGTGGACATGTTTTTGGATTTCCATGATACAGGAAAGCATGCTACAAAAACGGTAAGATTATGCTGTGCATCTTCAGTTTGTTGGATTTCTTCAACAGAGCAGCTCATTTTCTGTTTCACACACAGGGATCAGTTTATTTTTATTTGGGTTTTAAATGGGCTCATACTGTAGAGTGTGAAGAAGTTTATTTGAATGTTTGGATCTGAAGACTTTCAAAAACTGAATGTGACATGGATGAGATCTTCTTTGCAATAGGAAGAATATGATTAGGTATTTACATAAATTTTGCACAATTAGGGTGAATTTCAATATGAAGAAAATCCTCATCCTCCAAAATTGTTTCAGCAGAGTCAGACTTTCCCTTTCTACTGTTGTGGTTTCTTCTCTGTAGCTTCTGTGCTTTAGCCATTCTCTGTTAAAGCTTGGCTTTGTTTTTTAGGGTCCTCCTAAAGCAAAGTAAGTTTGTACATGTGTGCACATCTGCCCTTTGGGAGGATTGTCAGGTTCTTTTCCTTACCTTGAAGAGATGGCTTTATGCTCCAGGAAAGTTACTGGATTATGTACTGGGGTGTATATATAAATATATGTATAGGCACATATTGAGTGTGTGGAGGTGTGAAAGCTCAGGATGTGGGATAGTCATGATGAATACTTACAGGTCACGGATTCTGAATGAATAATCAAGGAAGTGATTCTCATGTTGTGAAAACTTTTATTTGTGTGGTGACAGATAGTTTGGAAAAAACTAGCTCTGTTTTCCTTAAAAGACAATGAGCTTAAGCTTTTGAAGGTTGACAATTCTCTCAGCTTTTCTGTACAATTTGTATATTGCTATGTAAGTTACTTTCAAAGAAATAATCCTTCAAATGTATATAGTTTTTAGTATTACTGCAGTGGTAAATCACAATGAGAGCAAATATGTCAGCTGAAGAGAAGAATATTATGTGTGTGAAGTTTTAAAGTCTGTTTAAACAGTGAAGTTGCTCCTTAAATTTTGAAGGAATAACTTTCAAGTGTAAAATGTCTATTTTCAAAGCATGTTTGGTAGCTAGCTGTTTTCTTTAATATGTATCCTTTGTGGAGATAGAAGTTCTGTTATGAAATGTAGAGTATTTGATGATGATTTAGTTTACCAGCAGCTGTGGTTACCTGTGGATGGCTCAGAGACTTACTACTGTGGGGAGACAAAGGGGAGGTAGCTTTAGTTGCAAGGTGATTTAGCAGTGGTGAAAAAGGTATGTTCTGATTTCTTCACTTCTGTAGCCTTTCAGGAGGTGCCAGCAATGGGGAGGATCAGGCATTTCAGCACCTATTTACATGAAATAACTATTTTTGAGCCTTATGGCAAACTGATTACTAACTGCAATTTAAGAAAAGAGACAGAAGTGGGAACATTTTTTACCAAGAGTGGATTCTAGACCACATTTTTGTTGTACCACAGATATGGCATTTTTAACACCTGGGCAGTTTGTGAGTTATCACAGGGCTCTGTGATATTTTAGAGTAGCAGTTTTTGTTAAAATGGTTGTGCTTCTTGCTTAGGTTACTGTATCAGTTTAGCCCAAAAGTAACAGTTTTCTTTTAATAATAGTAATAGTTCAGTATTTGCTGTTTCTGTCTGCATGACAAGAAGAGGGGAAGAACTACACGGTTGGGGCAAGTGTATCAGTGCTTCATACCCCCTAGCTAGCACCAAAGCTGTATATGAAGGTTCTTTTAATTGCTAAGAATATCTATTGTATCATTATAAAACAATCTTCATTCAGTTTTTGAGAGATAGCGAGGTGCTGTCTGGAAAGGCCCATTGTGGTTTTTGTCACAAATATAAATATCAACACCAACCCACCTACAGGTCAGCTGAGTTCCTATCTTTATCTTTCCTGTTAACTGCCTCGATGTTGATAGTTACAGGCTCCTTTCACTTAGAGCCAGCCCTACTGTAGCATGCAGGGACACAGCCAGATGGAATTAGGGACTGCTGTCCTGGCATGTTCCACTGCACGTGGTGCTGACTGGAGAGCTGCTGGTAGGAGGGAGCAGGAGCAGTCACCTCTGTGATTGCCAGAGAGACTCAGAAATTCAGCTCCTGAAGTGACTTTATGGGAAAGGTTGCAAGGTCCATAACTTCTGAATTGTTTCACCTGTTTGTGAGGTCACTAATTTGTGGACAACAAAAGTAATGTGCTCTGTATCTCAGTTATCTCAGATCACTGTAATTTATTTGTATAGTATGCATTCACCCATGACATGTGCCAGGGGGGAGGATAAGTCAGTGTCAAGTATCGGATTAGCAAACAAAATTAACTGATGTCTTAAAAACACTAGACTATAAAGAAAACAGAGATTTCACAGGTATTTTATTGAGGCAAATCAAAATATGAAGACCTACAGAGAAGTTAATTTCTGATGTTAGAATATATCTTCACAATATTTTTGTCTTTCAGGGAAACTATATATATATATATGACATGAAGTGATTATTTTAAGTCTTACAGAATCATATCTTAATTTTGAAGGATTAAGTAATCTGCATGCTAAATTTTTTAAATTAAAAAGACATTTTTCCTTACACTGCTACTTGATTTACTAATAATGCGTTGTTCTTTGAGGATTTGATATGGAATTACTGATAGTTTGGTTGTGTTACCTCTCTATAATTGTGTGCTCCTCTTTTCAGTCAGAGCATTTATGGTCTTCTAGTAATTCCAGAATTATGTTTTTTTAGCCAGTAATGAGCTGTAGTGCTATTATACTTCTGTTTGAAGATGTAGCTTTATAGTAAGTTGATCACTATTAGCCTGGAAAAAATTAATCACCAGAAAGGAATGTAAAAGAGAGAGGAATATGTTTTTACCTATTTTAAGTTTGGTAGACTGCTTTGAATAATTCTTGTCTTTCGGTTCTACTTGTACAAACTCCTTTGCAAATTCCAGTGA
The DNA here is from genome assembly GCA_013397375.1 of Toxostoma redivivum. Taxonomy (NCBI): domain Eukaryota; kingdom Metazoa; phylum Chordata; class Aves; order Passeriformes; family Mimidae; genus Toxostoma; species Toxostoma redivivum. The sequence continues at coordinate 696,727 of VXBI01013939.1, read as the reverse complement.
TCTTTCAGAAGTATTTTTAAATGTCTCTTTTGTTTGAGAGCTAACAGCTTGCTTTTAAAATTCTGTTAGAAAAAAGGTCCCTTTGAAATGGAGTATCAGATGAAAAGATTACCATCGGAAAGATTAGCAACTCAGAGGATTCTTTCTGTGATTGGTGACTGCCTTGATAATTTTGGTCCTGGGTGTGTGAATGTACAGAAGATCCTCAATGCCCGCTGCCCTCTGGTGAAATTTGCCCATCAGCCGACAGGATTCCAGTGTGATCTGTCAGTGAGCAACAGGTGAGACCCAGTTTTAAAAAGTGTGCAGAGAATTCTGATGTATTTAAAGTGTTCTGAAAACCCATAATATCAACTGGTTTAGTCTTTTCCGTGTTCTGAACAAATGTGAATGTTGGCTCTGAAAGTAAAAAGGATGTTTTTTGACTTCTAGAGGTTAGAGTTTGATGTCCTTAAGTTATCTTTCTCCAGCATAGGAAATACTTGCTAGCTGAGGCTGAGGGCTCGAAAACCAGACTATGGAATAAGGTTGGCTTATAAAACTGGAAACAAGGCAGTCAGTGTTTGTTAGTCATTAATTCCCTCAGCATATGCGCAGCCTTTCATGATTGTTTTTCAGATTAAGCAGCTGAAGAACGTTAATTTTTAGGGATTTGGCTTCTGGTTATTTTGGTGTCCTTTCCTTCTTCTTAAGGCCTGCATACACGTGTTTGCCGGGCAGACCCCTGGGATGCCGAGGGAATTCGGGAAAGGGAGCGCGCGGTGTGCGGGCCGCTCGCAGCACTGCCCGCTAGGGGGCGCCGGCCGCCCAGGAATGCCCCTCGGGGCAGCCCGGCCCAGAAATGGCTGCGCTGCCCCTGCCGTGCCTGTGCTCTGCCGTGCTTTAATCAGAAACAACCCCTCGCTCCTGTAAACAGCCCTGGCATTGGTGTGCATAGCCGAACATTAGTTACTGACCCTTTTCATTGTTGTTGGGAAGTATAAAAATATGAGTGATTTCTTCAGCATACCAGTGACAGGACCCAAGGGAATGGCCTAAAGTTGTATCTGAGGAGATCTAGGTTGGATATCAGGAAAAGGTTTTTCACAGGGTAGTTGAGCCCTGTAACAGGCTCTCCAGGGAAGTTATCACAGCACCAAACCTGACAGAGTTCAAGAAGTTTTGGGACAGTGCTCTCAGCACATGGTGTGACTCTAGGGGCTGTCCTGTGCAGGGTTAGGAGTTGGACTTTGATGATTCTTGTGGGTCCCTTCCAACTCAGAATATTCTGTGATTCTGTGATACAAGTTTTAGTGCAGTTTTGTGATTTGTCTGCATCAGATACAATCAAATCAGATACACTCAGTTTTCTAATTACCCAAAGTTGTGTTTCAGAATATGCAGGAGTTGTTAAGGCAATATTGAACAAGTTTCTTACAATAAAATTACTTCTCTATACGCAGCCACAGTGGAAGTCAGCATGTAGTTCTGTACAAGCTTCCTTGTAACTCACTGCTGACAGTTTGGCTGGTTGGGACCACATGTCTTGTCTTGTTATCATTTATACTTGAAACAAATCTCTCTGGACACCCTAAAGCATCTCACAGATGAAATTTAGGAAGCCCAGGTGTTACAAAATTCTGTCCTAGTAAATGTCTCCAAAAGGCTATGCTGAATTTTTAGAACAACTTTTAGCACTTTAGGCTGAAACTGAACCAAAGCAAGTTTTGTTCTCATACTGTACTTCCATTATTTTTCTACTCTTTCTTGTCCTCCCATTTGTACATTACATGAATGATTGTATGACAGAGTGATGAAGGAGATCAAAAACTGATCCATCTGAAAACTTTCATCCTTCAAGATTAGTTGTTTTTTTCAACTCAACTAAGCAGTAATCATTTGAAAATTACCAGACTGACTTCTTTTACGGATTTCATTGTGTCTCTGCACTTAGATTATTTTTCAGTGCAGCATTTTATTACTTTTTAGATAAAGATGGTAAAAGAAGTTCTAGTTGTATTTTATTATATGTTAGGATAGAGATGTTATCTAATGTACTTCAAAGGCAATTGTGGCTAAATGATGTTTTTTCACCTCAGTTCTGCATAGTTTGACTCTGCAGTACTTGGTGTTGGTTTTTGTATTTTGGAGGTTTTTTTCTCCCACTGTGATGTGGAATAAAGAAACAGGAAACAGTGCAAATGCATATTATTTAACTAGAACTGTATCATTCTTCCTATGGAAAACTACCAGGTATTTAATCCTGAACAATTCCAGGCATTCCATCCCAAACCATTCTACTATTTTATGATTCTCCTATGTTTTAAAATGTGTAAATTTGTTAAACTTTTTTTAATGGAGGTCCCCTTCTCTTATAATGAACAATGAACACTGCATCTGATACATCATTCTCTCATCATTTACATGTGTTCCCATTTCTTCTTCAGCATTGCAATAAGAAGTTCAGAACTCTTGTATATCTATGGCTGTCTTGACTCCCGTGTACGAGCATTAGTGTTCACGATACGATGTTGGGCCCGTGTTCATGGACTGACAAATAGTGCTCCTGGTACCTGGATTACAAACTTCTCCCTGACCATGATGGTCATGTTTTTTCTGCAGCGGAGATCGCCACCTATCATTCCAACCCTAGACCAACTTAAAGAACTGGCAGGTAAACACAGCTGTTTCTGTGGTTATTGCAGTTTATTGTTCCTTGCAGATTTGTTTTATCTAAAGTGGTAAATAAACCCAAGCAATTTCTTTATGCTGTTAAATGCTAATGAATATTATATGTATTTTAAGGGAATAGAATACACAAGTTTTACATGTAGTTTTTAGTGAAAATAATGCATATTTAAAGGCAAAATAAATCCCTTTTCAATACAATATTAATTCTATTTAGAGGGGCTAGACTTACTCTGTCCCTTAGATAATTAAATATAATTTGCTTGTTCAGTGCTCCTATACTGAAAGTTTTTTGTGTTGTTTTTTAGAAGACTTGTAGGGTCTTGAACGTTTCTGGAGTTAAGGATTTTGTGCAGACTGATATGATGTGTATTGTTATATAGCTACCAAATGCTTAAAAGAAAGGCTGTATTTAGTTCTTCCAATTTGTAATATCTTTGAGACCATTCAGGCCTTTGCAAATAATTATTGTATCTCCACAAACAAGCTGTCCTAGTGGTTTCTTACAAAGCATTCAGGGTGTGTTATCTTCAGTGAATTGTATAAAAGCATAGAGAATGACACCCCAAGTTCTTGATTCCTTACTCATGTCTTCTGCTTTTTGACATGATTTCTTGGAAGCTTTGAGTGTTTACAGTGGAGAAAAAGGTCCGTGTTCAGTTGCTTTAAAATAAACATTTCCATCAGAATTCTGTAGAAATGTTTATGCATAAAACATGTATTCTGATATTTACAAGAGTGTTCCTAATTCACTGAAGTTTTTCAGAAAAAGACAGTGAACACTCTGAGTCTGATTTTTTTAAACCCTTATGTAGGCAGTAACCTCAGAGAGTTGTGCTGTTGTGTGTAATACAGCCTTCTATGCAGAGATACCCTGTTTGTTACTTATAAGAAGTATTTCCAGAGATATTAAGATGTCATTTATCTTAGTCCTGTAGGATTTTAAAAATGTGCCATTTGCTCACGATGCTTTTACTTTGCCAATCTATAGACCTTTTTCTTTTAAATCTTTTGCCACTTAAGTTGAATCTTAGCCTGAAAGTTCACTTGTGAATTCTTAATTTGATTTGTGCAATGTGGTAGCATTGATTTCAGTTTGTTTTCTGAATTTTATTCAATACAATGGCATTTTACTGTTTATTACTTCCAAATATGCCCACAATTTTTCTTTCAGATGAAAAAGACAAGCATATAATTGGAGGATATGATTGCTCATTTGTTAGTGATTTAAGGAAGATTAAACCTACAAAAAATACAGAAACACTTGGTAGGTAGATCTTGATAATTTTTTTATGAGCATATTGAAAATTTCCCTAATGTTACTAATGGCTCTTGTTTTTCTTTCCCTTAGATGTATTGTTGGGTGAGTTTTTTGAATATTTTGGAAACTTTGATTTCAGAAAGAATTCCATAAATCTTCGAAAGGTAAATTAATTTTAATTGCTCATCATTATCAATTGAATCTCTCTGTCTATAGTTTTGACAAACTATATATGCTAAGCAACAATTCCTGTCATCTTTCATTATGTATAAAAAATAAATTTATATGGAAACTGTGTCCTTTCTGTGAAGGAAGAGTGTTTTCTTCCTGGAGCCCAGTAACTTACAATACCATTAAGAGCATTTACAGTGCCATTATTTGGATATGCTGGAAAGCAGAAACTGATGTGAAGCTAGTGTGATTTTACTGAAAAGCCCTGTAATAAAAGTGGCAGTTTTAAAAAGTCAAAGCTATTTTGCTTCTGTGAGAGGAAAACCTTTAAAATGTCATGATGTCTGTCATAGCAAAAGTCTGTGACAAACCCTGTGAGCTGACAAGATTTACATTTAAAGTTGAGTCCAGACCCAACCAGAGCCTGCATTAAAACTTACAGCTGAGTGCTGGGTATGCTTTTGGCACTGCAGGTTCTACTGCAGTTTGTATCAGCCTATAGTAACTGTACTGCAGCTAAGTAAGCATGCCATAACATGATAATTCTGTGCTAGCACTTTGGTTTCCTTTATATGTTTAAGTCATCCTGTTGATCTGTGTGTGCATGCAGGTATAATAGAAGTACATGAAAATGTAACCTCCACAACTCACACCTGTTCCTGCTGGGCTGCTTCCAGAATGGGGTTTCAGTGCCACATTGCTATGTGGACACTCATTTGTTCTGTTTCCTATTTGGGCATTGTGGATCACTGGCTAAAGAGCTCTTTTTGCAGATTGATCCTAGAAATTGATTTATTTAGGTGGAGAACTTCTGTTTGCTATTAAACCTGAAAAAGCAAGCAAAAATACATTTGGAGCCTGAGCTAGTCAGGGAAGGTGTGTGTGCTGCTGCTGCTGTTTTTTGACAGTGCTCTTGGCCCTGGGGCAAGAGTATGTAATGTTTACATAGACACTTCCTGGACCAGCAGGAGCTGGTGGATTTCTGCTAGAGCTTGCAGCAGAAAGGCTTGAAGAAGTTCTGCTGTACAGAACCAGTCAGCTAAGAAACACTAATAAGCACTGAGATGGAAGTGCATTTAAATATCAAAGTACATAGTTGTCAGCTATTTGTATTGTACTATACCAGGTGCCTAACAGTGGACCATGACCTGAATAGCTCTGTGTTTAAAAGACAGACCAAACTGGGAGGAATTTCAGCCAACCAAGCAATCTTGTTCAGTTACACCAGCCCTGTGAGCTCTCTGAGCAGTGTGGGAGGAATGGTTTGAACAGTTTAAGTGCATGCAGTATTTTATCAAACTGGGCTATGCAGGTTAATGTGACACACTGATGCTGCCCATATGCTAGTGGAGATTAGGCGTAGGAGGTTGCAGTAGGTGAGGTCTGAGGTTTGTTGGACAGCAAATGGGAGAATGGCCAAAAAGATAGTTTAAACTGTAGTCGTGTGTTCTTTACCTTGAAGAAAATCTAAGTTGAATGTGGCAAAGAAAACCACCACTGAGAGTATTCAGAGAACAGGGATCATACAGTCAGGTTGACAGGAAAATTAACTTGATTAATGATGACAGTGTTTTGTAAAATGTTCTCTAATAGGTCAAAATACTTTTAATTCTAATGTAATAATTCAAGTGATTTGTTATTTGCTCAGCTTAACATATGCAACTTTGACTTTTTCTTTATGCTGTCTGCAGGGAAAGGAAGTAAATAAGCCTGAGTCGTCTCCTCTTTATATCTGGAATCCCTTTGAACAAGACCTTAATATCAGCAAGAATGTTAATCAGCCACAGCTGGAGAAATTTGTAGCCATGGCCAGAGAAAGTGCCTGGATTTTACAGAAGGAAGATAAAACTCAGCAAATTATCAATAAAGAACCTTGGGGACTGGCAGCTCTACTGATACCAGTTGGAAAAAGTAATTCCAGCAAGATGAAGAATAGGATGAAAGGACTAGGAAGTGAAACAATCAGAAGCCTCTTGGACTCTTTAAAGTTAAATAATGCGAACAGTCAACAAAAAGCAGTGGGAAAATGACTTTAAGCACAGAAACACAGTAGCTAATATTCTGTTTTAGGAATTGAACGTGACAGACAGTCCAAAGAACATAACATTTAATATTTCTATTATGGGGAATGGCGAATCAAGCAGTCTCCGTTTTTCATCGTGATGATTTGTGTACAGGTCTACTTTCTTTCTGTACATTTTTCCCCTCCTTACTCCTCACTTTTCCATCTGTTTTATGAATGAAGCATATTCAAATGCAAGTTTTACAGATGCATTTTGGAAGTAGCCTTCAGCTGGGCACTCTTCTGTAAAAAAGGCTGACAGGAGCAGTATGGGAAAAAGCCTTTGGGAATACTCTTGGCTAGGATACAAATGATATGCTAATTAAAAGCTCAAGAAACAACCACCTTTCCATGAAACCACAGTCTGAAAGAAGATAAATGTGTTGGAACCATTGTTTCCAATCCAGTCGTGCTTTGGAAGCCAGTAAAACCAAAGTGCGTGTATCTATTTTTGCAATTGTTTTCCATTCATGTAGATAGTGCCAAGACAAAATAAAGAGAATGGAATTAGATAGTCGGGTGTGCAGTTTCATAAAGCATTGCACCACCACAGCTCTGCAAGGATAGTGCCACTGTTTTGTGTTGGTAAACTGGGTTTGTTCTTGTGTTTTCCTGATTTAAAATGTCTTTAGTTAACTCTCCTTTGTTTTCTCTACCCAGGACTGGTCTCCACCCACACTTGTTTCCTATTTTGCCTTCAGCTTCACTTTAAACCTGTATTTCAGGTTCAGGCAAGGGTTCTTGAATGCCCTTCTTGCTTCATCACTCTCCCCAAAGCTGCTGCCTACTAGGTGACATCAAAGCATTCCTGCAGATGGATCTGTCCAATGCAGAGATCCAGAGAATCCTGTATTATGCTGGAGTCCTGTTCCCAGTCTTGCCTTGGTTTTCAGCTTTCAGATATTCAGCAGAACAGTGACTGTCCCCCTTCCAGATCAGCTTGGCCAGCAGAGTCAATGCTTTTTATTGACTTAAAACATGGAGTGCTTGTTGCATCTGCCACAAAAATAAGTCTTTTCAGAGGAGGAGGGAGAGGGGAGGGAAGGAAGGAAATGGGAAGCAGAGAGCAGGCAAATATCAAACTTTAAAAGTACATTTGTGAGTATTTCACCTGTCCAATTTGAGAGCCACTCATGCATTAGACTAAATGGTAGCTCTGTTAGCAATTCACAGAGTGAACACAGAGTGTTTTCTTCATTCTTAACAGAAGTTCCGTAAAGCAAATTACTATATTCAGAGATAATCATATAGCTGCAACTTCAGTTTTATGATTACTGTTTCATTTTCCGTACTTTTACACTCTTTAATGTTGCACTGGTATATGATCTTGTGTAGACTTTTTTCTAATGGTGTGATCTGAACAATTTATAAGTGAGTTTTCTCTTTTCTCTGATATATTATTAATTGGAAATACTGTGGGCAATAGTGTATACTTCCAAGTACTTGTAAAAACTGGGCAAGGAAAAGTATCTTCTAGCAGTTTGCAAACTATAGGGTTAGACCTTCAGGTCAACTCCATAATAGTTTATTTGGAGTTTAAAATAATACATTTATGTGTCCATTTCTGATTCATGAATGTTTTCTTAAATAATGACTCACATAGTCATTATCTTGGTTGCTGAAATTAATTCTCATATTAACTTCTTCAGGATTGAGCCTTGATTTTGAAACTTAGATTTCTACCTAAATCCCCTTATTAGAACTTCTTTTTGGAGCTGATATGAAGTTTATTGTAACTTGTTATTGGTGCAAACACAAAGCCTTTGATAGCAAGTTTGACATATTCTGTAAGGAGCCTGCTGCTGCCTTAATCTTTAGAGAACCTAGAGGTGCATTGTCTGCAGTTTACCCAGGAATAGACTATGTAACTTTTTCAAGATTAGGGCAGTATTCGAGCACTTTTGAATTTTCTTTTTTATTATATTAACCAATGAGTAGTAGTGTAATAATAAGAATAGGGATTACCAGGGACAGAAGCACACAGCAGAACTGTGGCAGTGTGTACCTAATTGCATTATATTCTCAGTGGTCCACTGACATGGGTAGGAAAGACTTCATATGAATTTTGACACATAGGTACAGGACACTTGTAGACAAATAACAGTGAATTTCATATTTTGATTATATGGTTAAGCCATGCTGAAGCACAAGCTTCATTTGTAAATGGTTAAGATGTCCAATAATATTCCTTAAAAGGCAGGGCAGAACATGGTTACTGTACATGCAGCGCCTTTCAGCATCACTTTTCTGTTTAGACTGCCTGTCCCTTTTGGGAATAGTTCTGAACCCTTGTCATGGCTGCAGGCCAATTTCTGAAAAGAGGAGAAAGAAGCCAAAAGCAGTGTTGTAGTAGTGGAATGCACAGGTTATTTTTTCAGATATCTAGAAGTCGAGGGAGCTGGTGACCAGGGAGCTGAAGTCTAGAGGCTGCAAGAATCAGCTCTCATTGGTGATGTAAATAAGCTCAGCAGGCAGCTTTCCTAGAAGAGGCTGTAGCTGGAGGAGGTGGAGAGCTGACCATGAGCTTCACTAAAGTATGAGTTATGTCTGGGGAAGAGCTGAGTGAAACTGAAGCCACCTGTGGGAAGAGAACCAACATTTGAGGGGGTGTATTTATGAAATCTAGAGAGATGGTATGGTTATCATTTCCTGAGGGCAGCAGTTTAACATTGAAGATATTTAGAAATCGTCAATATGGTTCTGTCACTGAAAACAAGAGCTGGATATATGTCAAGAAAGATCTATGATTACCATCTAGAGCATTTGAGAGCTTATTCATATGCTCCAGAAAAAAGTAAACAATGTCTTTGCAAGAGCAAGGCAGTAAGTTTTAGTTACTTCTCAAACTTGGTGCAGATCTGCTGTATTGTATGTGGTGGGGCTGTTTGGGAGGTCACAGGTAAGGAACACCAGTGAATTAAACAGAGCTTTGCCCCTCTGCCCCTTTCGCTTGCTGGAAATACTTTTTAGTGCAAGTCTCATATTACCTGGCTCTTAAATGGTTAGGGAAACTGAAAACATTCAGAAGTTCCTTGTCCTGAGAGAAGACACGTTGGGATATTAACTTCAAAGTTAACATTTGTTGCCAGGGTTTTTATTTCCCTAGATGTTTGATGCTCACAAGTGTTGCATGAATAGGTTCTGCAGCAACTGCCACTGTTCCTCTATAACTTCCTGGGAATCTGCAGCCTTGGTCTACAGTTGACTCCTGGGCGAGCATCCTAGTGCCATGCTTGTGAAGACGCAGTCACTAAACAGACTTCTTGCTACAGTTTCTGTCTCAGATTCTGTTCTTTAGACTTGGAATCACAGTATTTTTCAGGTTGGGAGAGAACTCTGAACCTAGTCCAGTTGCCTTCTTTTGTGGTATCAGCTGTGAGATTAGACCAGGGCATTATATCTAGTCAGGCCTTTAAAATCTCCAAGGATGGAGACTGCACAGCCAAGTTCTAGTGCTTGACTGTCCCCATCACTATGGTGGGCTGGGCTGAAATATGCTGCCCCATCATTGTCACTCTTAGTGGCTTTTTTATTGATCCTGAAACATGCTCTCAATCAAAATATTGTCTACTATAAGTGTTCTAGCTGCTCCTTCACATAGAAAGCACCGAGTCTTCCCTTGTTTACCTGTCTTTCCAGAGGAACTCGTATCATCCATCACAGTGCTCCCATCACATGCAATCTCTCCTACCACAGCTGTTATTCCCAGTGATGTAGTAACAGCACAAGGAGCTTTAGCTCCTCCTGCTTGTTTCCCAGGCTGCCACACATTTGTATCTGCACATTTTAGGTCGGTACCTCTTCATAAGGTTTTATTGTTCTTGAGGTCCCTTTTGTTCCTGTCACCGTGTATCCTTCTCTCTCAAGCCATGGCCACAAGCTGACTGGCAGCTGTGGGTTATGGTTGTCCTCTTCATTGTTCTAGCTGATTGCTTTGATATGGCCACTGTGCATATCCAGCTTACAAAGTCCTCGTGCCACTCAAATCCTGACTCAAAATTAATTTCTAAAAGGCTCTGCGAGAAAATAAGAGGCCTTGAGTACCAGACTGGTGTATTGCACTGGCAGAAAAGCCCCAGAAAATATGACACCACGCAGAGATGGTGATGCAGGTGCAGAATCACCTTAGGGCACCTTACTGCTGTGTCTCTGCAATCTTGTTGCTTCCACAAGTGCAGTAGTGTGGTACAGGATGCTGCTGCCCAGCAGAGCTTGTCCCACTTGGACCTGACACATCTGTGGTGCTGTGTCACTTCTAGGTGTAGAGCAGTCAGGCTCTCAGCCACAGCCTCGCTGTGCTCCATGTTTGTGCTGGGTCTCTGGTCATTGAGGAATTGTGTTTTTAGAACAGCAAGTCTTCCCTCATAGAAACAAATTTGCAAGTTAAATTTTTTTTTTTTGCAGGCTATGTTTTTGCTTAACAAAATTTTGTATCTTTGGAAAAAGAAAAGGTAGACAAAGAACCTCTGTTTAAATAATTTTGCAAACAAACTAGTTAAAGGTCCGTGCCATGTTCAGCTGAAGAAAGTTTAAGATTTCCATCCTGTGCTGCTTTGGAGATATGATGAATCAACAATTAGGAAGCTTTTCAAAGTAAAGTTATGCTGTTCACTGGAAAGTTCTCTTCCAAATGCTTTCCCTTGCTTATCACAAAATTACCACCAAGGTTCTCTTCTAGTACTGAATTCTTCTAAACATCATGGGTAACTTGGGGTCAGTTTGTTTAAAACAAGGGTTAGGATTTATTTGAGGCTAACCTGTGCCTGGAGATAAAATCTCCTTCTCCATAAATCCTCTTAGTTGAAAGTCTTGATCCACTGCTTTTCCAGACCTGTTTCTCATACTTTCTTTAAACAGAGGATTGGTTTGCTTTCTTTTGCAGGACCTCCCTGCTTCTTTTCACCCTTCCCATTGTCTTTTCATCACATCTGACCTGTAAAAAAATTGTATTTCACTTCCCCTAGTATTTTGTGAAGCAATAGTGAATACAGCTGAATTCAAGAAACAGATAGTTTCCAAAAAGCGGTTCTCACATTGCAATGTAATTTTTTTTTACTGCTTCATTTCTTGTGTGGACTGAATCTCCATATTGCATTTCCTATGGGTCGAAGAGGGAACAGTTAGCTGGACTTGATGGGTCTCACCTTTGAACATGTATTTTTGGGAAATCTCTTCACTAAAGAGACTTGTTGAACACAGTCTGTTATAGTAGAAAGCAGAAGTTCCCTGCAAATTTTTGAGAGGCGCTCTACCGTTCAGGATTTATTCTGTTTCCCCTTGTTATGGAGAAAACCATGTTCGATTTGTTTCACAGAATGACTTCAGAGATAGGTTTTTGTTCCCATGCTGAGCTTTCTTGTGTATACAGATTTGTAGTCAATGTAAACAGTGCAGCCCTGTACAGGAATTTTGCATGGAACAACTCCCAGAATATGTCTTGTAGGTATTATGCTCACAGCCCAACAGGGGAGGTAAAAGCCCCAGAAATTACTAAAGCATAGCCTCTCATTTGTGGTGCTGACTCCATGATATGGAACAATTTCCATAATTCTGTGTTGCTTTTTCTCATGTTGGACAGAGGAAAGACATTGCTTTCCTGCAGAGAAAAGATAAACATGTTAGAAGTTGGATTTTTGGGGTAAAGAGGTGTAGTACTTACGTTCTTTCTGAATATTTCTATCTGAAGTTTGATTTTCTAAATCCCTTTCTAGGAGTGATTTTTAGAGATTTTCAGGATGAGAGAAAGAACTGCGAGAATACATAGCGGCTTCGTTGTTCAGGCAATCAGATAAATGGTAGTTACTATTAGATTAATTATAAAAAAGTAATTACATAGGGGAAGATAACACTTGTAACAATCCAGCAATATTGATTTTCTGATTGTCTCTTTGAACCAGTTTTCCTGCCTTAATTTTCTGTAGTCCAGTGGTGCACTACTTTTATAGAGGGATGGGATTTCAGGCATACTGAATGGAAACTACAGTGTCTAATACATGGGAGGGTGAGTACTATAGCCATTGCAGTAGATAAAAAGAAGCATTACCAACTCCATAATGAAATAAGATTCAGAGACTTTTTTACTCCAAAAGTAAAATATATAGAATTGTTCTATGAATCTTTAGGTGATTCGTAGTACCTCCTTTTGAAAATTATCTTTGGACACCAATCAAAAGAGGGTTTGCTGTAATTGCTTGATGTCTGAGCTTGCAAAGTAAGGTCTCATTTGAAATGACATGATCTGTTTTTTTGAGACATTAAAGACCTTAGTGATTACAGTTCTGCTCTAAACCCCATGTTTATGAGGGTTGGCTTATCAATCTGGAATATTATCATTTTCAGTTGTCCTAAAAATGCAAATGCTTACAGTTAGCAACAGTCTTTTAACACTCTTGCCACTTAGGCTGTTATGATTTTAGTCCTCCTTTTTACTGTAGACGATATTTTCAGTCTTTGAGCTGTGTTGCAGCAATTAATTTTACATTTCTTCTATGGGATAAATAATAAAGTAAAACATGTCCTCTTATTTGTTCAGTAAGTTACTGTTCCATTGTGCTGTTGAAATCTTTGATAAGATAAAGAGTAACATATCTGGTGCTTTCCTTCCTCAGAGGCAGGCAGAGATGACTGAAATGAGGATGCATTTCAAAGAGCAATGCTTTTGAAGGGCTGGTCTCTAAATACCCTAGTCTACAGAGATCACCAGAGAAGTAAGAAAACAAACCCCTAAAAAACCCAATTTCATTGTCAGCCAGCTTCAACTCACCCAACAAACAATTTTAACTTTGGGGATTTTCCAAACAGAACAAAGGTCAAACCAAATGCTGTCGAGTCATGGCTGGAGATGGAGCACTTCTTGCCTTCCAGAATCAGTTTATGATTAATAATTTGTTTAAGTAAATGGTGGTCTGTGAAGAGTATGTCTCTGTCACTTACAAAACATCATTTCTAATGAAGAGAGCAGAGATAACACTTTGGATGTCTGACAAACTCTGTGAGATATCTCTTAATGGGAAGAGAAGATTTTTTTTCTAGCTAGATATCTAAAGTTCCTGAACCCTGCCCTGGCAAAAAACTTGCTTTTTATCCTTATAAATTATAAAGGGGGAATACAGGCATCTGTGTTTGTCTTGATTTAATTTTATCCCACATGTATAGGGTTACAAGTATGTGGCAGTTAGGCATAAGTGATAGAATTTTATGCTCCAAATGCTGGTAAGAGAGAAGCTTCAGATCACATAGGTTAATTCAGGCTTGATTCAAAGACACCTAGTCCAAATCTCCTACACTTTTTTAGGTTCTACCCACCATTGCAGCAGAAGACCATAAATATTAACAACTGCCAGCTGCTCACTCCTGGTAGGGACGACTTTCCCTGGGATTATTCTTCCTAAGTCAATAGCAACCTTTAGTTGCCAAGCTGACCTAGGGACTTCTGAAGCCCGAGAATGCAAAGAATGGTTTGCCATCTTCATACCACATTCCTACCAAGACTTTTTTCCTCCTGAGTCTAGTTACAGCAGGACATATCCCTAAATTTTTTCTCAGATGAAGAAATAGTGAACAATGATGATAGCATGGCCATTTCAATTCCTCAGATTTGTGCAATGTATGGGTTTGCGTGTGTGTGCATCTTTATTCTGTTTTTCAAAAAAGATTGATGATTTTTTTTGTTGTTTTTGTTGTCCCTGGAGTTTAATAAGCTAGAGCTTTCAGAGCTGCGCTTCACTTGTTCCCATGTTTTTCCTGGCAAAGAGTAAAATTCAAAGCTGAGCCTTTTTCTGCTGGATGTTTTTCTTTTCTGTGATAAACACAAAGTATGCAGTTGGTGTCATGAGAGCAGTAGGTGCTGGATTCAGCTGACACTTCCCAGCAGAAAAGTCTCCATCTTGCCAGGCCTTTGAGGAGACATGACAATGATTCATTTTGGTGATAACACAGTAGAAACACAAGTCCAATTGTTTGCTATGTAGGTCAGAATGGGATATGCTGGCATCTCTGTTCACAGACTTTACAAAGATGTCTGGGAATGGGAAGCATGACAGCAAAAAACCTATTCTGATATAACTTAAATTGTTCTGCTGGTGGAAGTAGGCTATGAACATTTTGCTATCAAATACTTGCTGTCTAGCTGGCAGAGCTGGACATTGTCTATATATGAGGAGGTTTAATTTTTCACATTAAACAGTTCATTTACTCTTTACCCAAGCTCTGCAATTAAAGTCTGTCTCTGTGCCAAGGAGAAGGCCCTTTAGAAATACTCAGTCTTGCTGTTCCAGTATGAGTTCCTTACAGTAGCTGATGTACATGTACATGATGTACCTAAAAATCAGAGGAAATTGACAGTTAACTTGATTAGCTCAGGACCTTTCTTGCAGCCTTGTGCCTTTTAATGTCCATGCTTCAGAAACTTGTTCAGCAGTCAGTTTGGGTTTTGCTTGTTCAGTCAAAACTGGCTTTGGGAATGTAATTTTTTGTAACACATTAAAACATTTTGCTGCACACCCCATTGCACATCATGCATGAAAACAACATGTCTTTTTATGGGAATCTAGCAGCTCTCCCCTGATGTCTCTTCCTTCTAGGAAAGCCTCTGGTTATTGAAGATGAAGAGCAAAGCTTTTCTCTCTTTCCCTATTGAGTGCTCCAATGGAGAGCCCTGGGACTGCTTCTGTTTGTATGTTTGAATAGTGTCATGCACTCTTTGGACTAGGCATGTCCTCTGGCTTGTGCCTTTGTAAACACCTCAGGTTCTCACTTCCAGGTTTGTCCCTCTGATCCTCTGTGTTCATCATCTGCATAAACAGCAGCATTACTGCTAATTCTGCTCTACAGCTAGGAGAAGCTGAGGCACCTTCCTATTTTGGGGAGAACAGCTCTTTCCCAAACGACGCATCTCCTTTAAATTAACTGTCACCTTCTTCTCATACCAGTGGGAGAAATGTGAAATACCTCACAACATTGCTCAAATATATGTTGTGACAAACATTACAGCCAAAACCCTACTTTTTTTTT
>VXBI01013939.1:611658-681539 GCA_013397375.1 Toxostoma redivivum | reverse complement strand
TTTTTTTTTTTTTTTAGGTTCCACACCACACACATTCAAGGAAAAATATTCCCTCTTTGTCTCTTCTGTCTTGAGAGCTGAATAGATTTTGAAGCAGTTGGAGAAAGTGTTCCAAGATCAGAGATCAGACCATGTACCTTTTTTTTTCTTCTTGAAAGAAGGAAATAAATCCTGATGGCTGGATGTAATGTTGTCTGTGATCATACTTTGTCTTGGCATGTTTATTAACACAATGTGGACTTCCATGAAACTGTTCTTTTCCCTCTATCAGTCCTAAGAATTTATAAAAATTACTTTCTCTGGGGTTTTGATGGTTATCTTATGAAAATCTGTCTCATACAGGAAGGATACCCCATCAGGTGATAGTAAGTTTGAAATAACAGTATGAGCAATGATTTGAGGTTGCAATGCAGGTCAGAAGGGAAGTGGGTGGTAACTGATATTTTTATTTCAACCTCATCAAAATAATTCAATTGAATCTATTTTCTTATCACTGGTGAGGCTTATTTTAAAATAAAAAACAACCCAAAAAACAACGTAAGAGGGAAGTTCTGTATACCTGCCCAAGGTGAGATTTTTATTTTAGGAGGGCTAAAGTCCTACACAGTGTTTATGGAAGTATCTGTAGCTTAATGCCTTTCCACAGTAGTCCCTAGCTGAGGATCTTGATTGTTCTTGATTATGAAGAAAGACATAAAGAATAATTATAGGAGGGGATCTTGATCTCTGCTGCTGCACTCTTACGTGAAATGCATGCCAACACAGAGCAGAGCACCACATTGTGATACAGAGAAGCATGTGTATGTAAATGAACTTGAATTTTCAAAGGGCTCCAGTGTTGAGTCCCAAATCTTTTCAGCAACTTTGAAAATTCACTTAAAAAAATCAATTACAGGCGAGTTTATGCTGGGAAGAGGAAACGGAGCATGTCCTCTGCTGAAGCATCACACTGTGATGAACGGCCAGTAGGTCTGGTGAGCCAGTTGTCTGTTCCAGTTCAGTCTTTGTCCCTGTAAATGAGCCAGTGTATATCTGGAAGAACGCGAAGTTGTCTGGAAACTTGATCCAACTGATCCAACAAATAGCTCAGTTGTTGCTGTGATAAAGGCATAGGATGACTATTTCAAATGTTTAAATAATGGTGATATTTTTAATTAAATAAGTTACTATAGCTTTCTTTAACACTGCCATTACTGTTTGTTGCTGAAATAAGTAAAAAAAAAAAAGTAAAAAAGGAGTATAGATCATGTACTACACTCTAATCTTTCCATATAAATATCTCTAAAACCAGAATAAGAAGTAGCATAATAGGATAAAAAAAAATCTTTTGCTGAATCTTTATCACACATATTTTGACTGCCAGGCATACAGATTGTATTTAGATTTGGATGGTGTAATAATTGCTGTTATACTAGGCTGGTTTTATATGCATTTATTTAATGCACTAATCTAAATAAAGTTACTTTTAAAGAGTGCTGGGTTTGGTCTAATTCCTATAAAAATTAAGAAAAATTGAGTCCCCCTTGATTTTTCCCCTTTGGCGGGAAAGGTACTGCTGAGAACATGCTCAAAATCCCAACATTGTTCAAAGCTGAATTTCTCAGTTGCTCATGAAAAATTTCTTATTCCTCCTTCACAGTTCTGAAGCATTTTATACACATCTACATAAAAGCTTTTTGTATTGTTTTGTTTTGTTTTGGATTTTTTGTTTGTTTGTTGGGGTTTTTTTTACATAGTTAATCAGTGGAGGTAGTGTAGGGGAGTGTTCCCATAACCAGTAGAAAATAAAAATATTAAATTCTGCTGTAGTCTAACACCATGCAATTCTAGCACTACCAGAGAGCAACTGTGGCTATACCACTTCATCCTCGAGTGAAAGCTGTCAACAGCAAAATGCTTATGTTCTCTGGCGGCTCAGCTCAGGCTAAGGCAAGAAAACACTGGAGAATTTTCCCCGAGCCTCTGGAGAGAAACTTTGCACTTTCCTGAGCGACTTCTCGAAGGCAGCAGCTCTGCACAGCCCCTCAGCGGAGGTTTGCACGCTGTTCACCTGAGTTTCGCACACCTTTTAGGGGAGCTTTGCATCCTTCAGCTGCGGCTGCCCCCGAGGGAGCTGTCTCGGTTCATTCCCGCATTCATTCCCGCGTTTATTCCCGCGTTCATCCCCGCATTCCCTCCCGTGCGGGCAGCCGCGGTGTGTCCCGGACACAGCCCCCGCTCCCTGCTCCTCCTGCTCCGTAAGCAACACAGCAAGACACAAACTTGGAGTTCTTCTGCTTTTTTGAGCTCCCGCAGCCTGCCGGCAGTAAATATCAGGCCAGTTTCTAATAGCGCATGTTCTCTCTATCTTTGAATCAGAACAAGACTGACGTGGGTTTTATTCCTAAGGCAGCCGCCCCCAGGCTGTAGCGAGCCCGATGCCCACACAGCCTCCCGTGACGCAGGAGCTGCTCGCAGCGCCGGGATCAGGAGCCGCACTCCTTGGGAAACCCCCCGGTGGCAAAGAGTCCTTATGCAAGAGCACGGACCTCGCAGCTTTCGCTTCTCCAGCTGTAGAAGAGGTAACACGGGAAGCTCTGTCCTCATCCAGCATGATTTTGGAGCTGGGAGTAACTATTCTTGAACAAGCCACAGCTCTAACTGGGGAAGTTTTAGGGTACATGTGCGCCTCAGGGAGACCTCAGCATCCTCCCCCATTGCCCCTCCTCGGGGATTCACTGGGAAGCTGCATTCCCCCATCATCTGAAGTCCCCTAGGGATAGGAGTGATGACTGCTCTGCTTTCTGTTGGCAGAGAAAATCACCCCTAACTTTCCACAATGGGAGAGAGGAAATCCTGATTACTGTGACACTCCTGGGTTTTGCTGCAATTCTGCAACCTTGGGCAAAAAGTGCTCTACTTCTTTCTGGAAATAGAAATTCTAGCTGAGGGAAGTTAATAAATCTATTAACATGGAAAGGGCCCAATTCCCTCCTTTGCCTATCTTGTGTGCAAAGTCCATGGGAGTGTTTGTATGCTGCTCAACCCTACCAGAGAAACTGTGTTAATGCTGTTTTCTCCCTTTTAAGGCATTTACACAGCTTGAAGAACTAGCGCTTGTATTTTACAACCAGAGAGCAAAGGCAGGCAGATGGCTGCTGTCAGCACGAGTGGCTCTGTACTGCACCAAGCCTGAGAGCAGGCACTGCTGATGGACTCTGGGTGAGAACCAGCTTGCTACAAGCACCTGCATTACAAAACAGGTGCCAGTGAGTTAACTTTCTCATCATCCACTTCAATTCAAAACAGGAAAACTTTTTCTGTCTTGGGAAATGGTTGCTTCTTTAATGGGGAAGTCCACAAGAGAAACCCCCTCTTCCTTTCAGAGAGGCACATTTTTGATACGTGATACTCGGGACAGTTTGTGAGACTGTGGCGTGTAAATATGGAGCTTAATATTTGTGAACAATTAGTTTCACGTTGGATAAACACAGGCCTTTTGCCCATGACCCACCTGAAACACCAGTGCATTACAAGCTGGAGCCCCATTTTCCCCTGGGTGGGGATCTCTGGGGTCCTCAGGGGTTTGCTCTCTCCCTGTGCTGTAGCTGCTCTGCCCCATGTGCATGTACAGGTGCTGTGCCCTTGCAAGCAGCTGCTGCATCTGTACCTGTGTGATGTGTGCCTGAGTGCAGCAAGTCAGCTGCCCCATCACCCTTTGTCACCCATCCTCAGCTGGCAGTGCCACTGCAAGCCCCCTGCACCCCTGCATACTCACCACTCATTCCTGGGAGCCCAGCAGGGAGGTAGGGGTACACCAAATGGTGAGGTGCATCCCTGGCTTACTCTGCAGCTGGGGACAGAGCATCCCACTGTGTGCCCTCTGCAGAACCCCCTGGAACTCAGGTGCCCAGCCGTAGCCCAGGGCAGGTACTGCCTTGTGACCTCCTGCGCTTCTCTGTCTGTTGATTCACACTTTTCATCATGTTAAAATCACACAAGTCAGGGCCTGGGCCGTGTGCCATCCCCCCACTTCTGGCCTGCTCCCACCTATCTCTGAAACTTACTTTCCTTTCTCTCCTGTGCTGGGAAAAGCCCTAGGTAGGTTCTTTATTGAGATAAATAAATCCTGCTCTCTGTACACTTTCTCTCTCACCTGCCAGCTTAGTCAGTGCTGGACAGCTGGACATTTACACTTTTCTGGTGCTAAGTCCACATTCTGGATAAATGTTGTCTCTCCTCTGTACATTCAACAACTGGGAAATGGGCAAATCCTGACAGTGAGAAGGCAGCAAAACACCTTCTCCTGTTTAGATTTTGAGTTTATCCTCAGCATTAATAGAAAAAACTTCTATCTGTGTGGAGTTTAAACATAACCAGTCCTTTGTGATGGCAAATAGACTGTTGGAAAGCTCTCCATCCCATAGTGTATAGGGACAGCACGGACATGGCCTTGCAGTAGCCTGTAATGCACTGAGAGAGTTTGGGTGGTCTGCTCCCAGGAGTAGCAACTCAGTGGGTGGGGTGGTGCTGTAGATCATAATTTTGGATGACTTCAGTGCAGCACAGAAAACTAAACTTCACATTGCTGTTCCCTGTCAAAAAACATTTACTGCTTAGCTGAACCACAGCCCAGCCTCCCCGTCGCTGCTCCGTGGAGTTCCACATGCCAACACAGGGTGCAAGTTGTCCTGTTCTTGGGGTACATGGCCCTGCACCATGTGGTGCAAGGGGCTGACAAAGCTGAGCACTCCTCCCCACCAGGCATGTGCTCCCAGCCACGCAATGACTGTGCTGATGGGCTCCACTTGAGGGTGTTTAGAAATGTTCCACCACAAGTGCTTGGGAAACTATGAAAAGCAAAGAAGATCTCTGACTCTGCCAGCAAAAACATCTCCTAAAAGGAGAAGATAAATTACATTTTCTATGTGGTAGGCTCGCTTTCTAGAAAGACAAATGCCACCAATAGTGGTGGGAGGGATAAAGGAGGCAGCTTGTATGAGGAGGTGATTTCTTTCAGCATGAAATTATGCATCTGTTCTGCCTGCCACAGACCTTGCGGCATCAGCCCTCCCTCCCTTGGCTCAGCTTCTTTCTCGCAGCATGAGGTTGCAAGCTGCTGTGCTAAAAATACATAGTTTTAGCATGAAATAGCTGCTTCTGCAGGAGCACACGTCAAAGACACCAAAGCACTCCTTGCAAGCTCTGAACCAACCTCCTGGACTTCTCTCCTGAGGGTGGAACATGAGGCCATTGATTAGAAAAGGCTTTGCTGACATCCCAGGTGAACTGGGAAATCTTTCCCATCCCTCCATGGATTTCTCTGTGTCCTGGGTTTGCCTTAATTGAATCTTTTTGGTAAGGAAACTGAATTTGAAAAAGTCTTCCCAGAAGGTTTGTTCATAGTCCCATAAGCATGAACCAGAATAATGTTACCATTTGTACTGTGACATTTTCCTACAAATTTCTCATTATTACAGGGTAATTCTTTCAAGGCCTGTTGGATACGTTTAGTAGTTGCAGTGTTTAATCCCTGTGAAGAGCTGTAAATTTTCTGTTTGGGCTGAGAGCTGACAAAATCTGCTATATCAGATGCTTCTTGCCAACAAAAAACAGTAATTCACTAAAAAAGTCATTCTATCAATCATTGAATGAAGAGATGAAAATCATAACAAATTGAAGCCGGGTAACATTGGAATCACAGACTGATGAGGCTGGATAAGACTGGTGGGGACCTCTGGAGATCATCTCAAACAACTCCTGCTCAAAGCAGGTCAGCTAGAACAGGTTGCCCAGGGTCATGTGCAGTTGATGTTGAATGTCTCCAAGAATGGAGGCAGTTTTTTCCATTTACTGCTCTGGGCAGCCTGCTGCAGTGCTTGGCCACCCTCACAGTAGAGCATGTTTTTTCTTGTGTTTAAATAGAATTTCTTGAATTTCAGCTTCTGCTCATTGCCTGTTGTCCTATCACTGGGTATCACTGTAAAACAGTTGACTTCATCTCCTGTAAACCCTTTCTTCAGGTGAGAAGAAACACATAAGGGTGAGATCCTCCCTGAGTCTTCTCAGGCTGAACAGTCCCAGCTCTCTCAATTCTCCCCTCTATAAGAGATGGCTCCAGTCCTGTAATCAACTTTATGATCCTTCATTGGACTCTCTCCAGTGTGTTCATTTGTACTGGTGAGTCCTTATGTGGACAAAGCACTCCAGGCATGAGAGGAGACCTGCTGGTAAAGCTTTGTCTCATGCAGCCCATGACACCATTGGTCTTCTTTGCCAGTTTCCCAGATCTTATTTTTGGCTCTCCTGCAAAAGGAGGAGTATTTTCTTCCTTCCAGTCTTCGGGTATCTCTCCTGATTGCCAAGGTTACAGAGTGATGTCGCAATGACATTGGCTAGCCCCTCAGCACTCATGGGCACATCTCATGAAGTCTCATGGACCTGCAAATGTCCAGTTTGCTTAAATGTTCCCTAAGATGATCACTGAAGGCAAGTCTTTCTTGCTCTGATCTCAGGGTAATTAGAGCATTGTACAGTAAGGGTGCAATTTTCTCTTAATTCTCTGCAGTGCTCACAGCATGTTGAGGTTTTTTTTCCTTGTTCAGTTCTGCAGTATTCTCCAGAAAAAAAAATTACCTCAACAGCAGGTTTTCATGTAATTATAACCTCTATATCTACCTTCCTTCCCTCCCTTTTCCTCCCACTCACCTCCACCACTTTATTTCTAAATCCTCCTCCTCCCTCAGTACCTATGAGAGAACACGGGCAGTGCAGCATGTCCATGGACTCACATTGACTGCTCTGAGGGGCACAAAAGTTGCATGCTTAAACCCTTGCGGTGTATGCTTGATAATTTCAACTTTATTTTGTAGAGGAGGTGAGCTCTGGTGAAGATTTTCCATTTACCTCATCCTATCCCCAACGCTGACATCATCAAATCCCCAGCAAGCTGTACTGTAGCTGCATCTTCACAGTGAAAAGGTGAAAAGACTCTGTTTAAACATACAAATTTAACTTGCTACCCAGGGTGTGCTTTAAAATACTGCAGAATTTTCCTGAAAGATTAATGATGTTAAAATGTGCTAATGGCAGGCGAGAGCAGCACTGAATGTGCATCGGGGTGGTGCAGGCTGTGGACCTGCTCCCTGGGGACCCTCTCCCGGCTGTCCCATGCATGGGATAGCACAGCATGGCATGGCAGCCCACTTGCCCCAGCACTGAAAGCCTGGCCTGAGCTGACTGTGCTCTTGACAAGCCTTGGACAGGCTTGGGAAAGGGTTCCTGGTGGTTGCTGTCAAGCGTGCTGGTCCTCACGCTTCCAGAGAGCAGGCATACTCTGAAATGACAGATTTTTTTTCCAAAGTGCTTGTCTGTCTTTTATGTTTGCCTCCTCAAGCAGAAGAACACTCTCTGCATTAATACACCACTGCAGCCTTTCAGAAATATTGGCCTGGTCTTTGCCTGTCCATCTGTGGGCTTGTGGAAAAGATGAGCCCCATTCCATTTCTTTCTGTATGTGCCCACATCACCCCAGCAACCTGCCTCGGTCCCAGCCTGCTCCCCATCTTCCTGTCTGGTCTGGATGCTAAAATCTGCCTCTATGCCCCACACAGACGCATTTTTCCTTTTTAATTCTTTCAGTGAGACGGAATCCTTCTATAGTTTCCGCCATGGTGTGACAGTTGGATTTTGGACACTGCTAGCTGAGAAGATCTTCTATCCAAGAAAACATTACCCATGCTACAGGACAAAAAAAAAAAGGAGAAAAAATGTAGCAGCTTACACTCCCACCGTAGGAGACATGTTTACAGCCAGTGTGGAGAGTCAGGCTTCATCTCCAGCTTGTTCCTGCACAGCCAGGTCGTGTTTGCAAGCCCAGAGCAGGTTGCATTTGGCATAAACCAAATGTCTAAAGCCAAGTGCACTTGGGCACACTGAACCCCTAAACAGACAGAACTGATGGTCTCTGACTTCAAGCCCATGCCCCTGCCACTTTGGGATTCTTCTGAAAAATTTCAATGCCACATTACGGAGCATGAATTTGGAGGGAGGGAAATCCTACCCATAGGTTTGGCTAGAAAATGAGATGCATCCCACAGAGCACTTTCATTTTGTGCATGTAACAGAAGATTAATTACCTGGTGTCCTTCTCTATTAATTTGCATATGACCAGCGAGTGATTTCTACAGAACCCAGTGGGATAATCCCATTGCCAAGGCGCACCCTGCAAAACACCTGTTAAATGAGTCACCAGAAACTGCTGTGGAGGACACTGATGGGGTAGAAACCAAATTAAATATTTAGCTGCCTGCTACTGGAGGGGCCTCACCATGCTGAGCCAGGCTGCTCTGTGGCACTGCTTCCCAGAGGAACAGACTGGATGCACACAGCCTCTGTTTTGCCTCTGACGTGACAAAGGAGAAGCACTGCAGCAATCTCTTGTGCTCTGAGTTTGATCACATCTGACTTTCTGCAACCACACTCAATGGATAGAGATGATTGGAGTAAATTCTGGTGCTCTTTGTGTCTCTCCAGTGCTGGGATGCTGATGAGCAGCGACAGTTGCACGACTGCTGTCCTTTTCCATGGTGGATACTGGAGATAGAAGGGTAGAGACATGGTGATATCTGCTGCTTCTTGCAACCCTGTTCTGGGAGGCTTTTGCCCCTGAAGATCCTCACTGCTAAACAGGAGGAATAAGAATTGCATTGGAAGATGCCTGGACCAGCTGAATATTTATGTGGATCCATAAACATATATATCAGTATATTTATCTGTATTTCTCCAAGTGGATTGGTCATTTGCTTTGGGAAGGGGAGGGGAGGAAAGGTCAGAGTGGACACCTTACTTAACTGCACCAGGAACCAGGTCATACTGTGTTTACTCCGTGAAACAATCTCTCTTCAGATCTGTGTCACACTCTAAATGCCACCAGAGCCAAACAGACCCCTGGTAACTCACATCACCCTGGTTCTGCCCTTCTTGATTTTCTCCCTATGCAATCCCTTCACTTACCTAATGATACAGCACAAACCATGATCACACCCATAACCATACAACAGTTTTCTGGAGCTCAATGGGAAACCATCACCATTCAGAATGGCAATAAAAATGTAGCATCCCACAAAGAGCTGTGAAATCAAAGAGTCTGCATGTATTCGAGCAGTTTGTGAAGGATGCTGTGGACAGCCCATGTGCCTGTGCAGGCTTCTGGTGCTGTCCTGGCTGAGGTAACCCAGCACAGGGAATGTCAGTGCTGGCAGCACAAAGGCAGAGTCCCCACTTCTCTGAGCTCTGTTTACAGAGCCTTAGGCTCAGTCAGCAGCAGCCACGTTGACATGCCCAGTGGGAAGGTGGTTGTATTCCAGGCTGCAGAAAAAAATATGGCATTTCCCTGTCTTCAAAGCCACTGAGCTGAGTAGCCACTGTGTTTGCAGGAGATGCTCCCTCTTTAGTGAAGAGAGCTTGTAGAGCAATAACCTCTCATCTAGCATCAGTGTCATGTGGGACACTAAGCACCAAAAGGACAGAGGGACAGCAAAGTGAAGGACAGTACATTTTGCTTTGAAGTTTCTGTAGCTGGTTACAGAGAGAAAATAGTATTAATATAAGATCCAGCCTGTCCAGATTTGTCAGTAGAAAGTGTCAAGTGGAGTTTTAGCTGTTTTACATATTTAAGAACAGATGTAAAATTCTGTTATTCCTGCACATTTCTGAGCTATTTTTTGCCATGAGACATTTCCTATGTTTTATACCCCAATGCACTTTCCCTCCCACTGCTATAGCCCTGAAGTATTTAAATCATAACTTTGTAACTTCACTTCACTTGAAAAAGAAAATATATTACTGCCTCTGACACACAAAGTAATTATCCCAAAGGCTGTTCTGGTGTCTCTCTTGGTCTTTGTCATGCATGAGGTGGAGGCTTGGTGCTGATTTTTTTGTTCCAGCAGAAATCATGGTCATTCCCACTGTCCACTTCATCTGAGTCAACGCAACTCTTTTAGAGGGCTGTGGCATAAACTAAATCAGTGACATGATTTGGGTAAAGAAGCAACAAGCGAAAGGGGGAAAGCTGCATCTGTTTAATATATATTTAAGCAGAGCAAATAGTTTACTCTTCTTACCCATTTTCAGAAGTATAGTAATTTTCTGCTGGCAAGTGAGGTGAGACTCTTGGCTAGTTGTGCCAGCAGCTGTGCAGCCCCAGGGCACAGGGGTCCCAAGCTGGAGGCCACTGAGACCCCCAGGCAGGTCTTGGAACAGGGACTGGTTCTGCTGATGTGGTAATGAGCTTATGTTAGTGTCCCAGGACATGCCAGGACCTACCTGCCAGCTAACAAGGGATGACTTGGAAGTCACCAACTCCAGAAAATCCACCAGTAACACAGTGTTGGGAAATGTGTCATCCCCAGTGAGGCAAATAGAGAATAAAGCTATGAAAATAAATGACCCAAAGGAACAAGGGCATTATGGGGCATTTTTGATCCTTCCAATGTGCTCCATTTACAGACCAGGACCCTGTGCTATCTCCTCCACTCAGCTCCTTTCTTGTGTACCACCAAGGGGTTCAAGCCTGGCCATGCTGCCAGCCACTGCCACAGCAGTGGCTTTGTAGTGCTTAGTGTCTTTCTTCCCCTGATCTAAGATTCTCTTCAAGCATTGCCAGCTACATGATCCCACTGTCATGAAAAAACAACTAAAAGAAGTTTTTTCCAGCAGCCAGGAAGTTGGCATATTTCTAGCTACAACAAAGAAAGTGGCCATAGTCTGTTTTGTACGGATGACTTCCTTTAGTTAGGCCAAAAAATGTGACTATTTCAAAGCTGATTTATGTTTCTAACTGAAGTCCAGAATCTTAATCTCTCTTACTGTTTTCCCTGTCTGGACTGTGCTTGGCTGTGTGCAGAGCAAGGAATTAGGGTTAGAGGTGGAAGTCAGAAGGAAGAAAGATAATTGTTCCTATTGCAAAAGTAAACAGCAGTAAGTGCTTAATTGTTTCTGTATTTTCTAATCAAGTGGGTTTTTCAGACAGCTGCGAAGAGCTCTCAGTGTGTGCAAGCAGCACAGAGCAAAATCAAATCAATCAATCTGTGTCCTCCTTCCCTTTTGAGGTGCTTGCTTTTCTTGTCATTGGTCCAGGGCAAGGACAAGTTCCTTCAGTGCTCCAGGCTCTGCACAGAACAGAACTGCAAAAACCCCACTTGTCAGCGCATCAAAATGGTGGTATCCAGGCCCAAACTAGGACAGGTCTAGAGAAATGTCTGGAAATCTTACTGGGTCACCTTCTGAGTGTATCAGGGCAATGATCAGCCCTGAAAGCCCAGCCCTGCCTTCACAGCTGCCACCAACATCAAGGGACCCCAGCACAGGGCTCTGACCCCTCACAGCCCACGGACACTGCAGGAAGAAAACATGTGCATGTAAACCAGCCCTTTGGTGAGCACACGAGCTCCTGATACCTTGTTTCCAATGGATTTGTGTTTTGTGTTTTACCCTGGGAAACTGTGGTCTCCTATCCATAAATTCCAGAACAGCAGGGCTTCACCCATAGCAAATAAAAAGAGAGTTTTCCAAAAATCACTTGATTTTCAGCATCAGCCATGCTCAGTATGTGCTGGTCCTGATGCAAACCAGGCTTTTTGAGGATGTGTGGATGGAGGAAAATGACAGGATGAGGATGCATGACACATCATAGCACGGTACTCTCCTGTCTGCAGCAGCCAAGTGCCACGGAAAGCATCAACCATTTTGGAACAAGTTCTTATCCCCAGTAAAGCCACAGTCTAAGCCCCTGGCTGCTCACATGTTTGCATGTCCTTCTGCCACCCCAGGCTACCCAGGAGTTTCCCCTTCAGTGGGATTTTTAACTCTCCCTCCTTGCCCTCCTGGAAGTGTGCTATTTATTTTAGCCCTAACATGCAGAAATGTGAGCCCTGCATTCAGAAACAAATCTTTAAGTACTCAAAGGCCAAACTGGGCTCTGCTTCAATGTGATTTTTACCAGACTGGCTGCCTTCAGCAGCAATGAGACCTTGCTACCCACACCAGCCCTCAGCTTTGTCCCCTCATCAGGATGCTGAAGGATGTACTTCCCTACAAAGACAGGGATGTTTGATGCTCTGGGACTGAACTGGGCTGTCATGGTAATGAATGATACCCTTGTGCTTAAAATGGCCTTGTGGATAGTGAGATGGAGGAAGACGGGATGAGTTTCCAGAGGCTTGCTGTCCTGTATGTCACACAGATGATTTTCCCCCCTTTTCTATTCTTTTTCCCAAGATTTCATGTGTTTTGACAAACAAATGTAACCAGGATGCTGAAGGGATTAACCAGTATCGAAAAGACTTTCTTAACTTGGTAATTTGGACTGTTAATCTTTGGTCTGCATTTCTCTGAGTCACTGGAAGGCTGCAGTGTTCCTGTGTGGGATGTAATGGGTGTCACATAAACCCAAGCTGCTACACTGCAGGTTAGCTGTGAGCAGAGCAGAGATGAAGAAAGGAATTTAGCGTGGGCAAGAGGCACACCCTCTATTTTGGCAAGAAGCAGCTCACATTCTTACTCTGATTTACACTAGTTTACAGAGAAGGCTGAACTGAGTTCTTGAAACATATGGTAGTGTTTAACTGTATAAAACTTGGAATCAGCTTCAAGTACTGCATGTGGAGAGATCAAAGCTATTAAACTATATATTTTGTATAGGAAATATCTATGATGAAGAAATAAATTCATCTCAGTAATAGTCAACAGGGAGAACTCTTTGAAAACAAAGGCTGCTGCTGTGTCATCCCTCTGTTTACTTGTTTTGCAGGGAGATTGATTATTAGAGCTCTCATTTTAACATAAACTCTGCAAAGGCTTGTGTACTTTGCACGAAGCCACTTGTGCTCCTGAGGCTGAGGCCAAGGCACATGCAGTGATGGAGCTGGGCTCATGGTGCCAGGGCAGCAGCTCTGCCTCCCTGACCAGGGGAGGGTTAGGGGCTGCACCTTTCTTCTCAGTTACATGGGAAATACTTTCCTCCTGGTGCAGCCAGGCTGGTATAACTTGCCTCTGTCCACGTTTTTCCAAAAGTGAAAGAAGGAGAAAAAAGCCTTTGCTTGGCTGGTTGTTTTTGGCACATCTGGTTGTTGCCTAGTCCAGATCAAGAGGAACCAAGGATGAACTGAAATGCCTGTTCTAGAGAATCTGTGAAAGTCCAGGGTCCTTCTACAACCCTTGGCACTGATGCTGACCTTCAAGCCATCACCATGGAGGGTCCTTTGCCATTTCCTCCACCATCCTCTTCTGAGATCTCCTTTCTTCCCATCCCTGCTTGCTTTCCCTCACCTAGTGCAATTCATCTTTCATGTTTGGGTTATTTATCTGAAGCCTGCTCTCCAGAGCTGCCCCACGTGGCTATTTTAGTCATTTCCTCCAGCAAGTTCCTGCAATTGTTGGGCTGGCATTGTGTGAGTCACCCACCACACTTCCTCCCACACTCCCTCCCAGATGGGAAAAGCCTCCTCCTGCTAGTTTTCCTTTGTTAACCAAGGCATCCTGAAGCAATTCCACCTTTAACAGCACAAAGGCCATACTTGACTGTGGCAGCCAGGTGCTTTGCAGGATCAGAGCACAGACACCATCAGAGCAGAAGACACCACTGAGCTGCCTGGCAAGTGGTGCAGACAGGGGAAACCAGCTGGGCTGATCTGCCCCTTCCTTTTCTTCCTGCAGGTCCATGTGGTCACTCTGTCCCTGGGACTTTTGACTGGGAGTGAAGCCAAATTTCAACCAGAGAGAAACCCAGACCTGGGCTTTGCTCCTGCAAAGTGACCTTCCTCGTGGCCTTTCCTGCCTGGAGGACACTTGTACATTGCATCCAGCATCTGCTAGCCCTAGCACCAGCAAAAAACCACTACCAGACTGTCTGCTTTAGCAGAGGCACAACAAACTCTGCTGCTCAAAGCCACAAGTGTCTGTAAGCAGAGCCCTTTTGGTGACAGCAGTGCTGGTGCTGACTGTCACCACTCTGTGATGGAGAGCAGGGCTGGCAGGAGCCACCCCAGCACCCTGTGTGTGTGCAGGGCAGTGGGAGGCTGCCCTGTGCATCTGGGCACCACATGGCCCTGGGAAATCACAGCTCACACCTGACCACACGTTGGATTGGCTTCCCAACTAATGAGCTGCTAGCATGTGAGCACTGGAAGTATCTCAAATATATGCAGGGCAGGTATCTAAATACACATGATGGGCATGTGTTTAAAATCTGAAGGAAACAGCCCAAGAAGGTTTTTTACATTCCATCATGTTTCTTTTTGCCTGTTTGTTTTGCTTTTTGTATGTTGTCATAAAAAATAAAATTGCATTTTTTCACCCTTGAGTACCAGACTGGTATGGCATTAACATTTCTGTTCCTGTAAGAGTGGCAATCATTGGCAAGTTTGAGCCTAACAACTCCTGTTTATTTGACGGAGATTTAATGTTTTTCCTGCTTGTGCTGCGTTGGACAGACTAATCCTCAGGGATGCCTCTTGCAAGGGCACTCTCACTCCTCTGTTCTGCACTGAGTGTGGGTGAGGTGCAGCAAAAGGAACCCTTTGGATAAGCCCATATTGCCCATGGATGGGTGCTGAGCCCCACAGCAGCCAGGCAGGAGAAGGCACAGACAGCTCTCCAGGTGAATGCTCTTCTGAAGCTGTCCCTGGAAGACCAGGGACCGTACATGAGCTTTACACAGCTCCTCCATCATACAAAGGGAAATCTGGCATTTCTTCCCCATTAGTACCTGAGGACACTGGCTCAGATGATGGGGTTTTCTTACTGCTTGTTAGGTCTGCTCTTCAGTGACACATTTCCCACTGGGAAGGTACTAAAATCATCACCAAGTTGCAGGGGATAATTATAATTTCTCCAGGAGTGATCCTGATGTTTCTCATTAGCACCAGTGTTATGTGTGGAAACCTGCACTTTGGAGGGAGCAGATGGTGAATGTGTCCCTCAAGAGCACTGGCAGAGGAGGAAGGCTGGACTGCCAACCATTAGAAGCATCTGCCAGTTCTGTGCATGGATAGCATCATCCTGGGACAGTCTGAAGCTTTTCTAGCACATGGAGAGAGATATGTAAGAAGGTGAAACAAAAGGAAAGGACCGTAGAAGGAAAGCTCTAAAAAAGTGTCCTGTGAACAAAATCCAGTGATTTCTCTTCATGGCTTCACTCTAGATATACTGATCAGGAAGTGATGCAGGAGAAAGGTCAGAAGGGAATTTGTGAGCCATAGGTTGGGCTTGGCCCATCCTTCAGCATCTCACAGCACAGGGCCATGAAGAACAACTGGTTTATACCTCAGGGATAGTGCATGGATTATTTTCAGTGCAAGTGCAAGGAGAGAAATTTCCTCTCCTAAACACTGTGTCCTTGCCCCGTAAGGAACAGAGAGATACCCTGTACTGTACATGTGAAAAGGCAGGCAGCACATCCAAATTAGTCTATTCATCTCTGGAGGCATCGATTCTCTCTCTGCCACACAGCTGCAAGGAAGCTGTTGGATCTGAGCCTGGTGCAACAGTGCAGCAGCACAGGGATAATACACCCAGACCTTTCCTTCCTTTGTCATTCCTCAGAGCATCTGGGATCTTACTTCCTTAAAAAACAAACCAAAATCTGAAAATTACCTAAAACTTGTCAAATCAGGAGATTGGGAGGGCTGAAAGTGCCTCCTCACAGCTGTTTGGTGTTGTGCTACACCTGTGAGCTATCCTGCTTTCTGAATTTGTTCCTCTAAAGCCTGTTGGGATGGTGACTGTAGGCAGGCTGCTGTGGGGCCCCAGAAACACTCTTCTAAATTTGGTACCATACAGGGCCAGCAGATCCCTGCTGAACTTTCACTGCTCTCTTTCAGCAGGGCTACTGGGCTGTCACAGGAGCAAGAGCATTAAGGAATATACTTCCTCCTGAATTTAGTAGGCTTGGAAACTGTGAAACCCTGGAGTTTGAAGTGAAGAGGTTGGCAAGCTGGAAAATGTTTATTTTACTCCCAGTCCTGCTTCCTGCAACACTTGAAACAGCAGAGAGAAACAGTGAAGGATTCATTCCCTTTTTATTCCCTATGCCCACAGCCTCAAATCCTTGTCTTCTCCAGGGCCATGGAGGACAGAAGCCCTGGAAGCATTTTTTTTTTCCCTAAAGATGAGCTTCTCCAGTTCGGCCAACTTTTACCATGAGTTAAATATTAAAATATCCAAGAATCTGAGAAATCCTATCCCAAGCCTGCCTCACACAAGGTTCTAATTTTGCTCATCTGCATTTCTACCTTGGTCAGTAGAGCAGGTATCTTTACTCAGGTAATCACTTTAAGACTGGAGCACTTCACAATGACTTCACTTTCAGTGATTGTCCCTTACAGACCTGAGTGAAAAAAATCATAAAAGCAAGTGACTGGCAAGGTCAAATGAATGTTTGCAGCAAACTGGTGTCTCTTGACCTGATTGCCACTGAAAGACCTCAGCAGGACTGCTAGGACCAGGATGCCCAGGCATGACTTAAACCCCTAGCATAGCCTCTATGCATTTTAAAATGTGCATGCCTGCTCTGCTTTAAAATTTGTGCTTTAAGCTGTAAAGTTTTCTGGCACTGGCACAGGGATGCTCAACCTGACCTAATTTTATGGATCTTTCTCATCTATAACCTCTATGGTTCATTGACTACAAGGATTGCTGTATTTCTCATTAGGGGTTAGAAAGTATTTTTATGCTTTTGTTCACTCAGCACAGAACATAGAGCAAAATCTTCCATGTTATCCTTCTGTGTTGGCTAGGGCTGCAGTCCATGAAGAAGCAGCATCCTGCTGCAAAATCACCTCTTTTCCCTAAGAAAGATGAAACCAAGGAAACTGGGACCAGACTTACAGTATTCACATACAAAATTCTCCGCGTGTGGATATCTTATCTTTTATGTAGACTGGTCAAACTCAGGACTTCTTCAGTGAGGCCAGTTCTCTAAGCACATAGCCATGAACTACTATTTCATCTCTTGTCACACCTTTGGACAGTGGAGCTCTTACTGATGTGTGTGAGAGCACAGGGGCTCTGGGTGTTTTTCCATCACTCCACCCCCGCTGTTGATTGTGTCAGTGCTTTCCAGACACTTGGCAGCAGCACAGTTTGAGCACTGTGGAGGGGCAGGCAGTGTGTCCTCCAGCTGCCCTGCAGAGCCCCTCTCCCCAGCATCCCAGCCAAGCCATCGCCCTCTCTCCAGGCTTGCACCAGCAGGAGGAAGAGCAGCAGTGGGGGATCCTGCTCTATCTTTCCAAGGGGTGAACACCCAAGCAGCAGCAAGACGAGGAAGGAGACTGAGGTTACCACAGACCTACTTCTCCCAGCAGGCAGCAGAGATTGTGTCCCACTTCTGGGACAGGACTATTCCCAGCACATCCTCATGTGTGCTCTGCTTTCCAGCCTGGGGCTGAACCCTGTTGAGCCCTTTAGTCCATTTTTTAGTCTCCTTGCTGACCTTTTTGATGTCCCATGGCCACCCACAGGCAGGGGCTCTGCTGGGGACCCTCACCCACGGGGTACCAGTGTTGCTCCAGGAACCACATCCCAGAGCTCACAAGAGGGTGATGAGCAGCAGCACCTCTCCTATGGCCAAGATGCCCTGGGTGCTATTTCCATCCTTCATACACCAGGAAGCTTCCCCTTATTTGTTTCCTCTTAAGAAGCAACTTGCTGTTTCTTACGGGAAAGTAAAAGAAAAAAGTAAAAAAAAAAAATTTAAGGAGAGCAACTATTAATTAAGCCTAGGATTTCACAAATACCTTCTGAGAGGCTTCTGGTGAAGATCAAGTGTAATATAACATTAAATATTTAGCGTGGCCTCTCAAAAGGGATTTGATCTTTACATATGAAAAAGGGATGAGACTTAAAGATTAAACAGATCTTTTTAATATCCAGCTTCAGTTACTCAAAATAACAATGCATTCTGCAGTGACTGAAGAATTTGCTTGTGGGGGATTAAGCAGAATGATTAGACACTAGGGACAGAATGCAGGTCTACAGGGGAAGCTGTGCCATTTTGAGGGTGTCACTGAGGGACCTGGGAGGAAAAATGCTGACAGCCAGAAGGGGTGGGGCAGCAAAAAAGTGACCGTGTGCATGAGGAAGGGTTGTGTAACATCCAGGTGTGGTGGCCTCACAGCTTCCCAGTTGGCCATCAAGTGAACAGCACATCCTAATACACTGCTGTGGTATCTCTCTGGGTACAAGGAAGCTCAGGAGCCTTCCCAAAGGACTCTGAGGAGTCCTTCCTGCCCCAGATAGTGTATTCCAGCAGGAGATACCATGCCATAGGTATGCATATTTATATACACAAATGCATGCATATTTTAAAAAAAAGAATTTGTGGAATGCTTTTCTTAGGCAGACAAAAAATATTTCAAAAGGCAGAATCATAGTATGGTTTGGGTAGAAAAGGGCCTTTAAAGGTCATCCAGTCCAACTCCTCTGAGTAGGGACATCTTCAAGTTTATCAGGTTGCTCAGCATCCTGTCCAACCTGGTCTTGAATGTTTCCAGGGTTGGGGCATCTACCACCCCTCTGGAAAACTTGTTCCAGTGTTTCACCAACCTCCTAATAAAAAATTTCTTCCTTCCAATGTTTAAAAACATTGCCCCTTGCCCTATCACAACAGGGCCTGCTTAAATGTGTGTCCCCATCTTTTTATGGACCTCCTTCAAGTACTGAAATGCCACAACAAGATCTTGGAGCCTTCTCCAGCTGGACAACCCCAGTTCTCAAAGTCTTTCCACAGGGAAGAGGAATTCCATCCCTATGTAAGAAGAAAGGGAAAATCACAACACACACTGTTTGATAAAATGAAGGGTTAAAAGAGAGGGATGCCCGTGCTGCCACAAACTCTTCTCTTTTTCTTCTTTTAAGCAAGAAAACCGTGAGATGAAGACAGGTCATGTCAGAGCCAGCAGTTGGTTTCTCTGAATGCCTCCAGGAGAGCTTAGCTATGTGATGTGGCAGCAGCAGGAGGCACTGCACAGAGCCCTGCCCTGGCAGAGAGCAGCCAAACGTGGCCAGAGCTGTGGGGACCCTGCACTCCACTGCTGCCCTGGCCAAAGCCCCTTGTTCACTTCAGCCTTTCCTAAACAATGCATTTATAGTGTTTGGCCTGGGAAAACATGCTTGCCTGACTTTCTGTGAAATTGATTTCAGCCCTTTTTTCCAAGTACAGCTCTGTGCCATTTCTGTGTGTGTATGAGCAGTAAGTACCTACGTGGGAAAAAGATGGGGGTGACTCAGTCAAGAAAATAAGCCTTCCCCATTCTTTCCACACCATTCCAGTTTCAATTGTGTCCCTTTTTTGTTCTGTGGAGCAAAACCCTGAATGATTTCAGTCATTTCCCTTTCAAAATAATTGCTTTCCTGATGCAGCTTTGGACAGTTCAAGCAAAAAAGTGTTTTTCTTTCCAGCAGCCCTGGTGAAGGAGTGGCAGATACAGCAAATGGAGCTCAGCATTACTAATGCCCATCAGATCCAGTTCTCATCACTGTATTGCAGCAACTTGCAAATTTTAAAATGTACTAAAGCTGGTGAAACTTGTCTTCAGTTTACTATTTAGATTTGCCAAATACAGAATCAGAAAACACTCTTACACACATTTGCTCTGACTTCCCAGGCAGCTCAGGCCAGAGATTCCCTGAATTAATTTGCCTTTGAACTGGAATATTTCTGTTTAAAAATGCATTGTAGGAAAATTTCTGGGGTTTGAAAATCCATCCCAGTCTATGCTAAACCTCTCCCATGTTTGATTAATGTTATTCCTTAAACACCTTCCCTTTGATCTACAGCTCCCATCCTCTGCCATTCAGCTCTAGATTTTGCTGCCCTTTGTATTCCAGATTGATGAGCTCTCTCATTACATTTTTATTCTCTTTAGATTTGTTTACAGTGCCTTTCTTTGGGTAGCTGCAGAGGGGATGTCTCCAGCAGAGCAAGTCACCATAGGCTCTTTATACTCAGTTGAGGGAAACAGGTACTTTGAGGATACAGTTTTGTCACCTGTTTTAGACCTCTGCTTTAGAAAGAGAATTGCACCCTAAAGTACTTATTTTTTCCGTGTTGGCTTCAAAGGAAGCCTAGAGGATAAGTTTAAATAATATCTGTGCTTAGTCAGATGAGACCCACCCAAGCAGGCAGTGATCCCAGCCCTCTGAATTAATCTCTGACAAACTCCAAAACCACTCTGAGAACCTCAAATGCTGTTTACAAAGAATAGTTATCACTCCTTGCAGTTATGCCCATCATACTTCCTCAGTGCCTCACAGCTTCCCAAACCCTTCCTGCAGGGGCTGCTCCTATGATTCACAAGATCCCACCACTCTCCACTAGCCCAGCAGTCTGAGCTGGGGAGTGAGCTCCCTGCCCATGACAAGGGTGTGGCATTGTTGTCTTTTCAGGGGTGTTTTTATTGTGTGGAGAGCTCCAGGGTCCGTTTAGCAGCTCCATGTTTGCAATGAGGCTGGCACCTAAATAAACATGACCTGCTCTCAGGGGATGGCAGATCTCCTCATCCTTTGCCAGACAGCTCTGCTATTCTACCCCCACCTCCTCACCCAAAACCCTGGGATGCACTGAAGGCAGGAAATTAAAAGGGAGATACATTGAGTCACGGTCAGAAGGGAATTTCCTCCTCTCTTAGAGAGAGTAGTCTCACTAAAGGGAAAGCTTCTTGGTTTGGCTGGGTAAGCCCTGAGCAGAGATTAGTATCTGGGAAAGATGGTTTCTGCAGGGAAACACCAATGGCACAGCAGGTGCACATCTGGCTTCCTCCATGTCCCATGGCAGAGGCAGGTGGCTCTGCAGCTGCAGTGGCACCAGTGGTGGTGTCACCACTGCTCCTGCCCCCAGGGACAGGCACTGGAGCTGCTGGGCAGTAGTGGTGAACCCGTCCTGCCCTGCTCTCCCTGGACTGCTATTTTCCCTCCTCACTCTGCTCCAGGTGTTCTTTCTGGAGAGCCTTCTTCCTTTGCCTGCACCATTTATGCATACTTCAACCTCATCCAAAAATGCCTTTTCTATCCTAGCCCTTTCTCCAGGACACTGTGTACAAAGCAAGGAAGCAGGCTGACTGAGACCAAAACAAGAGGGTCTCATTTTCCTTACCCTCATCAGCCCTTAGGACTATTTACTACTTCTGAAAATTCAGAGAAATCCTTGCCTGCTGTGGAGCTGTGTCTAGTTCTCTGCTGGGTCCCCAGAATGCTTCCCATTCCTGTGGCAGCTAAGGGAAGGAAGAGAAGTTCTCTTCTCTCCCAATCAGGAGTACCTGCCTGCACTTTTGTCCAGCCTCCAGGCAAACATCCAGTGCCTACATGAGGCACTGGAATTGCCACCTCTGCAAAACAGCTGAGAAATGTGCAGAGTAGAAGGGAGTACAAAAAAGACAATAAATTCTAAGTGGATGGTTCACATACTTGGAATGAACACCTGGAGAGATTGCTGAAACCCCATCTATCCAGGCAGCTTCAGACATTTCAGAGCAAACAGCACAGATCCAGCTGAGAGATATCTGCTTTCCCAGCATGGAAAGCCAGTCCTGTCCCCTCCAGCCTCATTTCCCTACATCCTGTCTCTTCCAGCCCTGTCCCTTCTAGACCTGTCCCCTCAGTCCTTAACTTCACCCTTGAAAACCTGTCTCTGAAGTCTATTATGTTTTCCCATTTAAATGAATAAAATGTGATGTGCAGACACACGTTGTCAGACGGGCCCATTTTATCTGGTGAAGGGAGGCTGGTGAGAGATGGAGGATGAGCAGTTGGGAACCAAAGTGTCTCCTTCACTTGCACTCCCATGGCACATGGCATACACAGCCCTACTGCCTTGTGTCCTATCACTTGTGCTCATGCAGGCAAGGAGAAACTTCAACCTGTTTGTATATTCATTTTCCTTTAAAAGTAATAGTGGGTTATATATATTAATATAAGACAACATCACTGTCACAGAGCTGCTGATTTTTTTTTCTTCCTGGCCTGGCTTTGACAGAGATTCCTATATTTCTATTGAACCTTTTCCCCATTTACTAACAGTTCATCCCATACTGACTTTCTATCAGCTGTCTTACCTTTTGGTTTTACACAGCTCTTCAGTAGCAGACAATTTCTGTAAGAGGTGAACAAAACCATCATTGTCTGCAATTATTTGTTGCTATTTTTTCCCATATGTTATTCATCACTGATCCATGGGATAGTGGGTTGTTTTGTTTTAAAAACATGTCTATTGAGGTAAAGTTAAAAGGAAATCAAACAACCTACTAGAGAAGAGTCTTGAAGGCAATGAAGGTTCCCAACCAGTGATGTTTCTTACTCTGCTAAGAAAATCTCCACCAATGAAATAGCTGTTGAGCCTAAGTCTGGGGAAAGGCATTCCCACAGTCACCTCATAATATGGATCTGGCAGGTCTGAGCCTTTGGTCTTCCAGCCATTTCCTTGTGTGTGTAATTAGCATTGATCCTGAAATACAAAGCAGTCCTTAAGAAGGATAATACCTGCTAAGTAAATTGCATTGTTATGCACAAGTCTGTTATGTGTGTCTTTCTCAAAGGCAAACCTTAAGGCTTAATGTATGTTTGTATAAAGACATCACACCTCGAATAACTGGGGACAATATTGAGAATGAAGCTGTTACAACAAGACAACCCATTTAAAAGGTCCATCTTTGCTCCAATGCCTGGTGCAGAGCATGAACATGCTCATTGCAGGCACCAAGACATGGGGACAGGGCAGATGGTTTGGGTGAGGGCTGTAAAGAGAGGCACAGACAGAAAAGGCTGGGTCAAGAGAGTTAAGAGCCAGCCTCGAATACTGATATGCACAATGTTCTTTGCAAGGAGCATGGCTGCCTGTCTCTAAGGCAGTCCACAGAGGTGAAGGACACTCTTTCACATTTCCATTGAACTGCATATATTGAAGGGCCTTTCAAATCCATCCCAATTGTCAAAGGCATTTTCTTTTCAGATAACCCAAGCTAATATAATGCAGCAGCCTCAGGCTGAATCCCAGCTGAGAGCAGAGTCAGGTCAGTTAAGTTACTTCAGTTTGTGATTGTCCTCATAAGTCCTTCATGAAATAATACAACTGTAACTAAGGTAGCTTGTAGGTGACAATGCATGCTGATTTGTGAGGAAGGATTTTCATGCTAAAGGGATGATAAAGAAATCCTATCAGCAGGGAGGGTGCAAAAACTCACCATTAGTCTGTCCCTGCAATCAGTGGGTTGGGTAGAGCTCGTTAGATATTGGCCCTTCATTAGGGCTTGAGGCTGTTCCCTTCACACCAGCTTTTCTATTCCTCTGTCCAAAGTGACCAACAGTGGCACATTCCTTGAGAGATCCCCTGCCTGGTGTGACCAGCAGCTCACAGGCAGGGGCTCCATGAGCCCTGTGGCCATATGGACAGTGAGAGCAGGATTTCTGCAACATCACATGCATCACATGCATGGGAAAGACAGTCAGTACCTTTGGTATAAAGCTCTGAATGATCTGGCCTGCTAATTAATTTTCTAGTTAATAGTAACAATTATAATTAATACTGGACCCATATTCATTATTTTTATTAGTAGAACAGAAAGCACAGTACAGAAATGTTAATTATGCTCATCTTATATATGGTGAAAGGGAAGCAGAGATGGGTGGAATGCCTTCTTCAATGCCACACTCCATTTTACTCTCAGACCTAGAAATAAAATCTGTTTTCAAAGACTTAGTCCAGCCTGATGGGGTTTTCTGAGTGCTTACGACTGCTTCAATGACTTTCCCATTGCAGCACTTCCAGAAACTGAAGGAAACCATTTCTGGGCCAGGGTTAACATACTTCAATTGAAGGTCACACTGAAAATCAGCTACTTGATATGGATTTTCTCCAGGGGAGCAGGTAGAGTATATCATGGCAGTGAACGGAGCAAGCCCTACTCTCTGGATGATTTGCAGACCCTCCAAGGACATGTTTTCTATTCTGAAATGAATTTCAGGTCTTTTCCTTTACTCATGTATACCCTATGCCACTACCCAAACACAAACCACCACATACATTTTTTATTTCATGTTACCTTATGCTGTGGTAGCCTTGATACCCCCTACTCCGACCACGCATTTTATTTCAAGATCCACTTTGTTTTTGCAGCCTCTTGACTCTTTCCCTGGCTCTTTTGTTTGAATTTGCTGTGTATCCTCAGGTGTGTGTTCTGCAGCACCTCTCCAGCTGGTGTTTATGTTCACCCCAAGGCCATGAGCAGAGGGGGCCTCTATGAAACTGCTCTTTGTCCACTTGAACAACCCAAGACACTTGTCAAAGGTTGTCTAACACCTAGTATACCATCTCTGTAGCACTCAACATCATTGTCCCGTGTCCAATGACATGGGCATTATAGGCTTTGTTGAGTTTGTGTAATGATGGCAAGAACACTGGGAAAGCCTGTTGCCCTGGAGGGAATCAAGGATGATTAACTGTAAAGGTATATTTGTGTATTTTTTCAAACTGAGATTTCCTGTATTTCTCAGATTTGATTAGCTGAATAGTTTTATAGAGGGAAAAATACCCCCAATTTTCATTTCAGTGAAATACTTCTATCCTCTGTATCAATGAGTGAGCTCCCACTTATCTTTTTGCCAGAACCAAAATTTTTGTAAAATCTCTTTCAGACAATGTAATCCTGAAATACAACAAGTTTAAGCAATCATTTTGTAGCTGGATATTCCTTGATTCCCCTTGTATATCTAACTAGAAAGGAGAGCTGGAGAGCAGCTGGGAGAACATGGAGTAATTTCTGTATTAGCTATTAGCAGGCCAGAGATTTTTACCTACGGAAACTTGCCCATTTAAACAGAAAGCTGAGAGCACAGAGTTTTTTCCTACATCTTCCTCTGAAAGTGAAGTGAAGTGAAATGTAGACATTAGTGCTAAATAATTTTCAATTTTTGTAATGGCTTAACATAAATAGCTTTTCCTACTCCAAGTCAGCACACTTGACAGCTGTTAAATACCACTCTTGCCAAAACAGGCCCTTGCTACTTCAGTCCTTATCCTGGTAAAACTCCCAGTTCCCAGCTGAATCATGAACTCATTCCATGGCTCTCTGTGGTTCTGGCATATGGGCAGGCAGAGAAGCCTCTGCAGGGTGACACATTTGTGAGGAAAGTGGGGCAGGCGGGAGGGTGTGGGGTTGGCAGCACATCTGGCATGACTGAGCATCTGACCCACCTTCCACCCCTCCAGCCTTTGGCACCATCTGGTGTCACCCAGGTGGAGACAGGCACCAGGGTGGAAAGGCTCTTGGTCTGCAGGATTGGCTTCCTGACACAGACACCAGGTGCCTCCCACCTCTCCTGGCACAGGTGAACCATGGTGACAGCCAGCTGAACCACAGCAACCAGGGCACACCACCAGCTGTTGCTGCTGCTGCTTCTGCTGCTCCCTCCCATTGCTACCAGAAGGACTCCAGTGCCAGCAGAGTTGTGACACCTCTGGAGAGAGGAGCACTAAGGGCAGCTGCAATCCCCTTCTGTCCTTCAGTATTGAGTAACAATGCATGAGCACACATTATTTTTAGGGGAGTGTCTGTCATCTCGCAGATGTAGTCTCCTCAGAGTGGGAGGGAGTCATATAAGGCACATTAGAAACATTCTTTTAGTATGTCCTGCATTTCTGGGGTTGCTGCAGCCCCTTTCAGGTGTTGTGGAGGAGTAGGTGACCCTGCCTCTGTGGCACCAAAACCACCTCTCCACGGGGAGAAATTACCAGCCTGGCTGGATGGAGCTATCTCCAGAAGCCCTACAAACAGCACACGTGTGTAATTTGCCCATTACACCAACAGCAAAAAGAAAATGCTGCTTGCTTTCTGCACCACTTTCCCCTGGTGTCCTCTGTTATTTTGTTCTTTTTCCTCACAGCAGTCATTTAAGCAATTTCCCGTCTCACATTGAAGTCATTCTAAGATGGCTTCCTCCTGTTTAAATTAGAAGGAGAAAGAAAGGGGAAAGAAAATATTTCTTGCTTTGCTTTGCTGTCAGTCCTCTAACATGAACAAGTAGAAACTATGTTTGTTGGAGATAAATCCCTTCACCATTCTGGCAGGAGTACCTTGCCTATAAAGGTATTGTCACTGCAAATCTGAGATACAGAATTGCAAGGCACTCCCATGAATGCAACTGCCAGGCCAAAAATACCTAGATGCTATTCTTTCACCAAAGTTGTGGTGGTTATAAGCTTTCAAACACAGTATTTTCTTTATATTGATATTTTCCAATACTATGTTGAAATACATGGGTAGTTTAAAAAGCTGGCCTTAATAAGAGGAATTGTATTTTTCAAAACTATGAATGTTATTCTGAAAGATCAATAAATAAAACATTGAAGGAAACACTTCTCCAATGCACGACAATAAGCATGAAAACAAACAGCCACCCTGCAGTACAGCTGCAGCAGCAGACACCAGGCAGGACACACTCCCCAGGGGGCTGGGGATCCACAGGAAGGGATGCTCCTGCAGTGCCTAACATCTTTTTGTTCATCAGATGTGACCAGTGGGACCACTTGTTTTTTGGCCCTCTTCCTCTGTCTGATCAGCCTGGCCACATCTGCTTCTAAACTGGCTAAATTTCTTGGGTTTTGTTTCTGGGGTTTTTGTTGTTGTTGTTGTTGTTTTTAATATCACTTCTAATGGACTTCTCTAGGAGATGGGAGAGTGGAAAAAATAACATGGATAATGTTCCAAGTATACAGGAGAGAGTAAGAACAGCTCCACTGCTGGGGTAGCCCAGCTCAGCCAGGGGAGCAGGCACAGCCCTCACCATGACCTTGGACCAGGTGATTGCTCTCACAGCTCCTCACCTGCTCCATGTTCAGGCATGTTTGGGAAGGGCTCAGAAGCTGGGGTCATGAACACCACTGAAGAGTGGAGGCTGAAAAAAGACATCTCACTTACCAGTTCTGGCTCTCAGGGCATTTCCCCAGCCTTCCCTGCCTCCAGGGAGCTCTGCAAGCAGCAGGAGGTGCTGGGGTCATGATGCCCTGGCCAGATTTGGATTTCAATTTCACCAGGAAGAGGCACACTGAAGGTGCTGCGTCCCAGTGCATGACAGCAGCTGTCTCCATCCATAGCTCCAAGCACTACCACAGCAACTAATTAGTGTTTATTAGTGCTGCATTCCCCTAGCTGGGCATGCTGCAGATTGCAGCTGCTTTGGCCCTTCTTATGGCCCCAGGAGAAGCCCTGGAAGCAAATTGCCTTGCAGTGTGCTCTGCAGGTCAGCTAATCCTGCCCCTGCAGGATCAGAGCAGATGGCTGAGCTTCAAACAAGGCAACCTCATGCAAAAAAAGTCATCTGTTCAAGAAAATGATTAAGGGGTTTTGTCTTCTCCACAATAAGATACTTCTTGCTGTCTGGTGAGACCAGTCTTGCTGGGGATGCTGAAGCTGTAGAAGCTGAGAGTGATGCAGCCAAGTCTCCTCTCCAGTGCAGCCTTAGTGGGAGCTGGTGGTGTGAGTGCTTCATGCACCTTCCTGAGCCCCTCCCAGCCTGCAGCACAGACTCCCCAGCATGGCCAGCAGCTCACAGAGTGGCCTTGCCTTCACCCCAGAGGTTGGAAG
Source organism: Toxostoma redivivum (assembly GCA_013397375.1). NCBI lineage: Eukaryota > Metazoa > Chordata > Aves > Passeriformes > Mimidae > Toxostoma > Toxostoma redivivum. Next base: position 653,925 of record VXBI01013939.1, on the reverse strand, counting down.
CCCAGCCCACACATCACAGATACCCAGAGTGAGCCTGATGAGAAACACCCCATGCCACCAGTGCACCATGAGCACCATGCTGCTCCAAAGGTGAACAGCACATTAATGGCAACATCTGCTTACACCACATCTACTGCCAGCTCTTCTCTACAGTGACCACCAGCTGAGCAGGCAGGAGAAAATGCTCGGGAGAAATTAAAGAACAGTTTGGTTTTGTCTGACTGAAATAGGATAAAAGAGGATCCAAAATACATGGTCCTGGTGAGAGGATGGGATTTTTGGCTTTGGCTGAGTCAGGACTGACTTTCAGAAGATATCTCCACAGGTTATTTGGGTGAGTGTAACCTCCCTGTCCCTGCTGGGTAACTTGTGCTTCCTCACACACCTGTGCTATGTGCACTGCCCTCCAAGTGGGCTCCTGCCAAGTGCCCAGCAGTGCTCTCCCTGCCCGCCTTCACTCCTGGAGCAGCCTCTCCCCTGGGCTCAGCCTGTGCTGCCCCTCCCAGCACAGCCAGTCCTGCAGCATCGTGCCAGTCTAGCCTGATGCTGACTTGTGATTGATAGATAGTGTTAATTATTGTTCACATAAGTGCACATGCCCGGTTTAGAGAGCTTCTTAACAGGCAGATGAAGGTCTCACAAGTGAGGGAGCACCTCACAAGCAATGGCAAGTTGAGGGGGGAGCTGAGAAAAATCATCCAAAAGCTCTTTAATTTGCCTCCTGGATTTTGATCCCCTTAGTTTCATATGTTTGAGCTTTTTTCCTCAAACAAGAGCCTACTAATATTTTGCTTAAATAAACTTTCACATAAGGCATTTTCACATAATCAGATTATTCCAGGAGCTGGAGTATTAGAGGAAAGCCAGAGCCTGTTACATGAGGTGCAAACACAGAATCCCCTGAGCATCAAGGTGCTGTCACTTGGATAGATGGGAGGCAGATTTTTGCAGAGGGAGGATTATCCTTTATTTTTAAGACTCACATTTTGATCCAGTTAGCCTCCTGAACATTTAGCAGCCCCTTCTGAATTTTATCAGAGCCTCAAGGGACCAATGGTGGGAGAGAAGTGAAGGAGGAGGACAGCACACCATGACAGCACAAGACTGAAGCAGATGGAGAAGAGAAGCCGTGAAAAGAGCAGGGTCACTGAAAGGACAAAAATTGGATCCTGGCTGTGGCAGGGATTCTCTGTAGCCTGATGCTAAATTCCATGAACTTGGATTTTCCAGTGGTTTTGAGCAGGTATTGGAAAGACCACCAGTACCAGTCATATCACTCTCATCAACATGCTGTGAACTTCTGAGGTAGCAGAGTCAGGTGAATCAGGCACAGGTCAACAGTTGCTCTTTGAGTCATCAATCTGACAGCGATACACGGGTTTCCATCCTTTAACTGGAGCAAGCAAAGTATTTAAGTTAAAAAGCCTGAAACTTAAGTTTGGGTGATATATTGTAAAGCAATTCTATGATTAATCTCATATCTGTGGATGCTTAAAAAATTAAACTAAAAAGGAGCTCTGATCTTCAGTTTCCTAAGTTCAGAAATTATTTCATTTTGAGATTGATGAAGGCAACACTGTTTCTTTTCCTTAAGACGCGTGAAGGGGCAGTAAAATGTAAATTGGGACTGTGAGTGTCTAATTCATGCAATTTCTTCTCTGCCATTTTGCTCATCAGTTGAGTCTAAATGGGAGGAGAAGGAGCAGGTTTGCTTTCAGGCAGCTTGGTTTCCATGGGACTTGGGGTTATCGGTGAGTTCACACCATCACCACAAGAGCAGATGTGGACTGGCTATGGTCACATTCATGGCACTGCCTGGGTTGGTTATAAAGTGCACAGATTTTTGCAGATTGCTGTCTTAATATTCCAAAGTTGGTTCTGGTTCATAGTGGAGGCTCCTCCTTATTTTACTTGTGAAAGCTATGCCAGCCTGCAGTGCATAAACAGTGTCAGTGCAGTGCATGGTGTGCCTAGATCCCATTGGATATTTTCCACCTGAATGTTTTTTTTCATTTGAAGATACCAGCTGGGCAAAATGGGAATGTTCTTCAGGAATGTGTCGATTTTGACAGATTGCAGCAGTCAGGTGAGTTAAAACCCCTGTCATGGGGATTCTTTCTACCTGCAGGGCTGAAAACAGGATCTGGTTTTGCCTAAGGGTCCCCTCCCTACTTTCCTCCAAGTAACTTTCCTAGGGAAGCTAGACTTTTGCAGGCAAGCCAGGCAGGCATCTCTGCTTCCACACAACAGAGCTTTCCTAAGCTTTCTCAAATCTTACAAGTTCTCCCATAGTGGAAGCTTGTTTTTCTGGTCTGCCTCAAAAACGAATCTTTTAAAAACTCTGTTTATAGGTCATTCTGGAATACCAGCACACACAGATGCATGGGAATCATCAATGGTTAACTGCTTTGCTTCTGAAAATCCATAACAAAGTCAACCATATGTCCTTCAAAGGAAGACAAACAAAATGGAAAAGAAGAAATATAATGAGACCACGGAGACAAATCTGAACAATAATGGAAAATGTGTGGGCCTGAATTTTGGCAGCACACTACCTTGCCTTCCTCTCCTTGGACAGCCTTGGGCTAGGGCTCACTCACATCTGGGCAGGGGAGACACCAAGCAGCAGCAGGGAACACAGCCTGGCTTTGTGCCCTGAGAGCTTGTGGTGCTCTGAGCAGAAAGTGCCTGTGATATCTCACTCATCTCTTGTGGCTGAGGGCAGGGTGTAGTGTTTTTTTTGCCCCATCTGCAAACAGGGATCAGGATGCTGGCTAAGACTGCTGCTGACCCTGCTGTGACAACGTCACATCTTCTGGAGCCTGGCCCAATTCATCTCATTTGAGCTGCCAAGTAGTTCTCAGAGGGTAAGAGCCTCAAACTGCTCCTGTCTTAAATTGATTTGAAGAGATTTGCTAAAAGCAAAAGACTTTGTATCCAGGCTACTCCCTGCATATAGCCCAGAACAGCCTGACAGGGCTTTTTTGTAGAGACCTGTAGAGAAATGCACTGCAAAGGGGATGGTAAGGAATGAAATCCAAGTAGATGTTACAGTTTTAAAAACCCAGCTTTGAACTCAGGAGCATCCATACAAAGGGGTAACACATGAAACTAAGAAATTTGCACCTTGGTTTTGCTCAGCTGAATGTTCATACTTCTGTCTTCACAGACACTTCTATGTGATGGGAAATGTCACTGCATCACTGTCCTTGTGCAGAGGTCCTCCCTGACTACACCTGGAATGGTGATTTGGCACCAAAAACTGGGATTACAGTGGCAGTGAGGGACAAGCACAGGAGTGTGGTTCTGTGCTGGACACAGACATGGAATATGGATGCAATTGTCAATCTTCTTGGGATGCTTTCTTCATACTGAATGGACCAGTACGAAGTAGGAGTGCCCAGATTAAGACTTGTGGCCTTCTGTGAGTTTTCTGACTTGCTGCAGGCAGGTGAAAGCAGAGCAGACCCTGGGGCTGTCCCCAGTTCCATCAGCAGCTGCCTTGGGATGAGCTCCCTGGCAGGCAGTGCCAATCCATCCACAGCACAGCCTCAGAGCAGGGTTTGGCCCAGAAAGTGCCAAATGCCCTGGCTTTAGAAGAAGCTACTGGCACGTCCAACTTTCTACAATGCATTCAAGATTTCCAAAATACCACCCTGTCAGGCCTGCCAGTTGTTCTCTGAAGGATGGAGCTGAGAACTCATCTGCCAGCCACTGCATTATTCCCCTTAATTTTACCTTGCTTTCTTGTAATTTTTGTTGGGAATGGTTACTATGAGCTTTCTGGTCTTAGTGCACATCTGAGTCTGATTATCAAAAAGTTTGCCAAAAAGTTCTTTGCCTTATTTTTCTCCTTTGCCTCTAAACACTTGTGCACTGCCCATCAGTGCACATCCACAGTGTGAGGCTTGACTTTCTAGACTGCAAACAGGAAGGAATGAGTTTTGGTCTGCTAGGGGCAGTGCATAATTTGAGTACAACGACCTTTGCACCTTAGGTTGTGAGTAAGTTTCCACAGCTCAAAGGAGCAGTTCCAGCACCTGTGAAATCCTATGCTAAACATGAGTTTTAGGGAAAAAAAATTGCTATGGCCATAAAATGGAGAAAAGTTCAGTTTGCTCTGACCTTAAGTGCAGTTTCTCTGTACTCCCTGGGAACTCCCTGGTGTTTTACTCCTTCTGATGCTTACCCTAGAGAAGCATGTTCATCCTTATTCACCTTCATTATTAAGAACCCAAAGAAGATTTACACCACCTTTTGCAAGAAATGTGCCTTCTAATCCTCCAAGTGTACACAGCAGAAATAGGTCCCAAACACTCAGGATCTTACAATTGAAAACTGATTAAAGTGCACCAAAGAGGAATCTAACATGATGTTTTATTTCCCATTCCAGTGTCCTTCCTCTGTGCAGTTTACTTTTTTAGCTCAATTCCTGTTGCCAACAGTGTGTATTTGTATAACAGGGCAGCCAGATGTGTGCCAGAGGTTTGTGCCCTGCCGTGAAAGACAGGTTAGGGCACCTTACATGAGGGTGTCTCACCACCTGCCTTTGTGGTTTTAACAGAAAATCCAGACAAAGGGCTGCAAGGAAAGATGGCTTATTTCAGTATATGGATGGGAATGGAGACAGAGAGGTGTGGAGATAAAATTTCCTCAGAACTTGGGGCTGCCAAGGGCAGGCAGGTTTCCAGAAGAGTTGAGCTTCCATTAGTAAGTAAAATAATGGGCTAATATATCCAAAGAACTCTGGACAAGGGGAAATGAGATCTTTTGGGGATCTTGCCTCATATAGTTGCTACAATGACTTGGCTTTAGTGTTGAGTGTATGAAAATTCATCAAAGGTGATTTGCCAAGGACAATGCACAGAGTCTATGATACATCTGGGGATCAAATCCTCGTGTCTGAAACAAAGTACATTATTCAGGCCTCTTACTTGTTTGGGAAGGACAAGATTTAGCTTTGGCTTAGCTGTCTTGCTTTAGAACAAGGGGGGAAAAAAAAGGAGCTCAGAACAGATTGTGCAGATCCTTTGTGACCAGGTTGGATGGGGCTCTGAGCAACCTGGGCTGGTGACGGGTGTCACTGCCCAGTGCGAGGGGTCTGGGACTAGATGATTTTTCCAACACAAAATCAATCTATGGTTCTGTGATTCCTTCTAAGAGGAGATGTTGTCAGGGCTGATATGACTGTAACAAGGTAGAGACAGCCCCACATCACTCTGCCCACCCTGGACAGTGCAAAGGGCTTTGGGGCTCCGTCCAGTTTTAGAACTTCCATGCACATTTCTTAATTTTTGAGCAAATTCCTTGGGGCTGCTAGGTGAGATGAAGGCTTGGAGAATGTCTGTGAGCAGGTCAGTGAAGCACCTTACCTCAAGTCTTGTAATATCATGTAACTTGTGGAAAACAAACACAAAGCTGGAGCACTGCTCTGCAGACAGTGCGAGGAGTAAGCTCTGGGGTGGTGCCACACTTTCTACCTATTTATTCAGAAATATCTCTGGCTCAGCATTTCCTTCAGACAGCTTTTCACACTGCATCCTGGACAGCCACTGGACTGTTGTAACAGAAGTAATTGCAGGCAAGTAGCTGAAGGCAAGGTGCACAAACAGAGGATTTCTTGAAGATGCAGGCTGGAGTTCTGGATATACTAAAAAGAGGCTTTTTCCCCTCCCACCCTGCCTTGCTGAAATCTTCAAGAGCTGTCACATGAAAGTAGCCAAGGAGCCACTGAGGCCATGGGACAGGACTCCAGTTTCTGTCAGACCCACCCTTGTTTTCATTAACAGCAATTACTCCTTTTCTCAGGGGAGCAGCCATCAGGCCAGACCCACTCCATTCCAAGTGGCTGATTTTGCAATTTACTTTCATGGCATAGAGTGAAAAAAACAAAGTGACCACCAGATATTGGCTGTGTGATGGCATCTTCCAATTAACATGGCTCATTTTGCAGTCCATGGTACTAGGGCCTGGCAGAGGTCCCTGGGCTCCTGCAGTCAGGAGTGTGAGAGAAACAAGAAAACCACTGCTATTACCTACAAGAACCATCACACCCTTCTCTGAGTACCAGTCTTTTCTTAAGTTTAGGAGAGAGCTCTGCTGTTTTCCTCATTAGCCTCTGTTTTCAGGACTTCTGAAACCCTGTGTTCCTTTCCTCTCAGCCTACGTTTTTTCTGTTTTCTCCAAGTGCCCTGACACCTCCATCTGAACAAGGACCTCTGACCTCTGTTATTTGCTTCAGTCTCTTTGAATGCACCAGCTAAACCAGGGACTTCATCCTGACATCTTGCAGCTGGACCCCAGTGTGGAGCTGTAGGGACACAGCTGCCTCACCATGGTCTGCACCACAGCTTCAGGAGAAACTGCTCCAGCACCTGCAGCCCCTCCTTCTCCTCCTTCTTCACTGCCCTTCGTGTCTGCAGAGTTGTTCCTCTCACTCCTCTCTCCTCTGTTATTCCAGGCAGCTTTCCCCCTTCTTAACAATGTTATCCCAGAGGTGCTACCTGTTGTCACTGATGGGTCCATGGCCAGTGGCAGATCTGTCTTGGAGTCATTTATTCCTTTGCTCCTTTGCAGAGTCCTGCCGTTCCCTGTGACCCAGCACTGCAGGGTGAGCAGAGCCTGAACCATTTCAGGTGGTTTATGATAAAACTTTAGGGTTTGTCCAATACTCACATACTAACACTCAGCACAACTGCAGAGGTTTCTACCTTGTGAAATGAAGTTGCTTGTTGAAGCAGGCTAGGCTGTGAAACTTAAACCTTCCTCCACAAGTATTCATTCCAGAAGGAGATTGATTTGAAGTTGTTCATCATTCCAAAGCCATGGCAGAGCCTGCAGGGCCTGGCTGTGGGCTCAGCCCACACTGGCACATCCCTGTCCTTCCTCAGCACACCTGGATCTCCTGGGGCCAGGCTGGGGTACCCTGGACCTGCCACCTCCCCAGGGGTGCCTGGGGCTGTCCCCCACACAGCCCTGAGTGAGGGGCAGGGTCTGAACACCACTGACTGGGAGATCCTTCTTGGGGGAGTAAGACCTGCTGGGTTTGGAAAGGGGAAGCAATGCCCACACAGGGTCAAAGGCTGCCAGAGCCCTCCTGTGCCAGTCAACAGGGCCTGGAAGCCACCCTTTTACCCTTGGGCTTGTAACAAAGGTGCACACACTTCATTTAAGGGGAAGCTTTTTGGTGGGATTGCCTGGATTAACCTGCAATTAACTGTAAATTTGTTCAATTTTAGCTTGTCACATCATTTGGTGTTTTATGTTTACTGATGGTCGTGATTGGTGTAATTTTAGAAATAGAACAGAAGCAAGCATAGCAATCTAGAAAGAAAATAATTCAGATGCATGAACTTAAATTCACTTTCCCTGAATTTTTTTTCTCTTTTTTTTTTTTTTTTAGTTTTGACAACTATCACAGTTTTGTGTCTTATGGTGCTTGATAGGGTGAGGGGCTGGTTCAGGGCCTCAGTTCATGCAGTACTTTGACTAAAGAAAACATTTTCTTTCTTTTACAACAGAAGTACCAGATGTCAAAATCGTAGAGCAGAAGTGTGAAAATGTGGTCTGTTACCATTCCCAATGGGCTCCTTTTCCCAAAAGCTTGTGTTTTCTAGATCAAACACGAAGTTTTGTGTGAATCTTAATGGAAGATCTTTTAACAGTGGGGATTGGCAATATAACTTCTAGAAGCAGATCCCCAATTCAAAATAAATAGAAACATTTCACTTCCAGTTTTCAGTTCACTATATAAAAAAGGGAGAAAACAAGCAAAATAGATGAGCAGCTTCTCAAATTTCTTTAACATGCAATTTCCCATCAACAATGTCCATTATGAATTCTTCCACCCATTATCTCAGGAGTGGCCAGTGTAGGAGTTATTGATGCTGCAAAATTGTACTTTATTGTACAGCTCATTGTGCTTCACATTTCCTTTCGTTTGTTCCCATGTCATACAAATGCTGACTGAAGTGCAAAACTGAATCCCTAAGTAAGTCAGACTTGGGCTGTGTTTTATTCTGCAGGCTTTAATGGGAGGCAGGTGAGCACTGCAGCTTCCAGACCTCAGCCAGGGTGATTACAGTCAGAAATACACAGCACTGCACGAGGCAGCTGAAAGGGAATGCTCCTCTCACAGGCCAGGAATGACTTGTTGCTGTTTATGCTTGGGAAACAGCCATTCCAGCTTGGATCCACGATGAACAAAGGGAACCAGAGCTGCCTTTGTTCAGGAGGGCAGTGTGTTCATGGTCTGTACTGCAGCAGATACATCAGGCAGGGAGCAGGTCTGAGCTGCCTCAAGGCACAGGGGGGAAATACAAACTTCATCAATAAGCAGGTGTTTGACCTCCAAATGCTGGCTGTGTCAGTCTAACTCTGGCAAAGGTTTCAGACTGTAATACTGGGGGTCTTTTGCAAAATAATGTGAACTTAAATGTGAAAATAAAGGAACTGGTGGTGAATTTGTGTTCAGCTTGTTGACTTGTTTAGGACAGCAAAAGAAACAAACACTGAACCCATCCCTCTGTTAATACTTTTGTCCACATCCCAAAGAAACAGGAGTTATGTGGAATGCTGAAATGTCTTGCCTTGACATTTCTGAAATGAAACTCTAAATTTCCTCTATGTTTGTTTTTAAAGTGCTGTTTCTTTGTAAATTGAGCACAGGCTGAACTAAGAGGTAAGCTAGAAAAACCAAACCATGCATTAGGATCAAAAGCTTTCACCTAATTCAAAATTATTTTTGCTTTTCCTCCTCCTCCTTTGTGTTTTTGGTTTCTGTGGAAAAATGGACTCTCTTCAGGTCAACCTGCAGAGCAAAGTCTGCTGGCCTCTTGTCCTCCTGCTGTTTCCTATTGAACCAGCTAAATGAAAATGAAAAATAAACCCATCTGCAGCAGAGAAACTTTCTTTGTGCACACAAAATCCCCCATCCAGGTGCAACAGGGACCACAAGAGAAGTCCTCTCTGGCAGACTGCAGCATTGTGGTGCAGTGCTCTGGTCCCTGACACTCCAGTATATGCAAACTGAGAGACCTGGGCTCTATCCACGGGAGCTCTCTCCCTGTCCCTGCCTGTGAGCATTTCTCATGCCTGCTTTCCTTGTGGGATCCCATGCAGGGTGAGATAGAGCCTGTAGTTGGAAAACATCAGTGAAATTTATGTTGTGACAATTACAGCCAAGGAAAGCCAGCTTGGGTGGAGTGAGCTGCTCGAGTGCTGGAAGCAGAAGTTGGTTCAGGTAAGGTGATGGGAGGTTTGGGGATATTTGTGTCTAGCTCAGGTGCACATCTCTGCCTGTGGCACATATACTTGGGATCTGTTCTGGTTTCAGCTGGGATAGAGTTAGCTTTCTTCCTAATAAAGGGTACAGTGCTGTGTTTTGGATTTAGTATCAGAATAATGTTGATAACACACTGATGTTAGAGTAGTTGCTGAGCAGTGCTTGTACTAAGTCAAGAGCTTTTCAGTTTCTCATGCATGACCTGAACTGGCCAAAGGGATGTTCCATACCATAGGATGTCATGCTCAGTGTATAAACAGCAGAGAGTTGGCTGGCAGGGGTCAATCACCAGCAGGTGGTGAGCAACTGTATGGGGCATTTTTCCTGTTATTACTATTTTTTAAAAGAATATTAGTTATTAGTTCAGTTATTAGACTAGCCTTACCTCAGCTCACAGATTTTGCCCTTTTCTGCTTCTTCTCCCCATCCCACTGGGGAGGCTGTGGGGAGGGAGTGAGCAGCTGCTTAGTACTTAGTTGTTGGTTGGGGCTAAACCCACAAAACCCCAAGCTCGGGGGAGCCAGGCTGAGCCATGCGTCAGGGGAAGCTCAGAGAGCTCAGTCTGAGCTCTGAGCAGCAGGCTGGCATCTCTGGAGATGCCTCAGCCCACTTGGGGAACTGCAGGCTGAACTGGGTGACAGGCTCTGAGCCACTGCTGGTTGTTGAAGACACCAGTCCTGTACAGAAAGAGCTCCCTGAGCTCCCAACAAGCTGAGCCCCCACGATTCCAGCCAGCACCCACAAGCTGGGCTGCTCCTGAGGGACTGGAGCCAGCTAGGCTGCTGCTGGATGCTCTGCTGCCTTCCTCCTGCACAGCATGGGCCCTGATCCTCCCCATCCTCCCCATCCTCCAGGCCTGCCTGGGAGGTCTGCCCGTGTTTTTCAGAAGGGATGATTACATCTGCAAAGCACCCGGCAGCGCTTTGGGATGAAGAGCGTTATGTAAGTGTCAGATAATGTTATTTATAGGGCCAGGTTTTATCCAAAATGGAATTAAACTTGTGTTCCTGAAGCTTTTGCTGTCAAAGACAAATTGGAATTTTTCCACTAGTCTCTAGTGCTTTGTATTCAAATTGTTTTTCTCAGTTCATCCCAAAGTTTAAGAATGTGTTTTATTTTCCAATTATACATCTCAGAAAGTGAGGAAATATCTTTTCCATCAGATCTAAGGTGACCATGTAAGCCTGGGCAGTGGCCATGGAAGCCTAGGCTGTTGTCAAGCTTTGCAATCAAATCAATTGTGACACTAAAGTACCATAAACCAGGAAAGGAAGGCAGAGTTTGAGCTGGGTTAAAGAACAAAGCCACAAACAATTGTCCTAGGCACAATATTTTGCCTGCATTTAACACTCTCTGTAGCAATCCATGAGCTGCAGGAGGGTATCCAGCTCACACGCCTGTTGGAGGTGGCACTAGTTCAGTGGGTTAATGTTTGTGCTCCCGCAGAACTACAGACCCCGTGACCTTTTAAAATCATGCATTATTAACTCAGAGAGCTTTACTTGCTCTTTTGAAATATTAGATTCAAATCCCTCATATCTGTACTTTTTACGAGCATGAAAATGCAAATTTCTGGGATGCCTCCTGAAATCCGTTCCAAAGAAGCTAACAGGTGTTAGGAATATTGTTTTGTGAGGTACAGCACCTTGCATAGGTTAGTTTGTGCAGTTCATCTGCTACCCCTCACTTGTCATAGTATCTAGCATGAAATTCCACACATGCCTTTTATTTAGGAAAGAACACAAAAGTATGTTATCTTATTCCTCTGGAATTTTCCACAGTTATTTAGCATGTTAGTTTAAGCATAATTGGTTAGTGGGCTCTTGAAATCTATATCTTAGCTGTACTTATTTACATCAGGCTAAAAGTGGTTCATTTCAGTTGAGGTAAATGTGAAGCATTAGATTGCAAACGTACCTAATCCATCTCTCCTCCCCCATGACTAGAAATCCTGTGGTTAAAATAACACAGCCTCTATTCAGAGCACAAACTTAGAGCTGCGAGCAGGAGCAGGCTTGGGATTTAAACAACTCTCAGCAGATGAGTCTGTTCAAGGGTCTTTCTCGGGTTTGTTTTTCATCCTACTTTTGATCCATGAGAGGAAACCAGGCTCTCTCCTCTGGGCAAGCAAGGTAAAGATTTTCTGCATTCTATACACGGTTGCATGTGCTTGTAAAGGAGCTTATAAACATGATTGCAAAAAGGCTGTTGCAAAAGCAATTGTAAAAATGTTGCTGTTACAGAGCAAGAAGCATTTGGCTTCACAATCTTGAAATGTTAGTCTGGTCTTCTGTCTATTTCCACACGACAGGGAAATGATGAAATGATAAATCTGCACAGAGAAGCAAGGAGCAGTGATTCTCCATCACACATCAGAGAAGCTGAGCATGTAGGAAATAGCAAACCCGGGTACTACTGTGATCTAGCCGGACCACAGCAGAACTGGCATTTTGCTTACTGCCAGGTATGGTCCCTCCTGGGTCTGCCCAGCTGCTGTAGTGCCCTTCGGGAGGCTGAGGCTGTGCAGGAGGGTGGCACTGCTCTGTTTACAGCGTGTGTGCTAATGCTGCTCCGGCGTGACTCGGACAGCAGCGGCGGAGCCCTGCTCACAGGAATGTTTGGATGCGGCGTGCCAGATAATTAACTGCCTTTATTTGCTCTTACTGCTTCCCAAGTCACAGAGGATGTAGGAAAGCATCATCTTTCCTTGAATCCTTATTTTATTTGAAATCCAGGAAACGAGCGTGATGTCTGTGCTAATGCCCGTGGAGCTGTGCTCCCAGCACAGCACAGTCTGTTAACTCTCCCAGCCCTGCGCTGTTTTTCAGAGGATCCTGAGCACCACATCAGCCCTCCTGCACCACGATGTTCAAACGCAGAGGGTGGCACTGCTGGGGAATACGGAAACACCGTTAGTCACATTTTTGTTTAACTTAAAACAATGCTGCCCCTCCGTGCCCCAAGGCATGGGGCAGTATGATTGTGTTGTGGGGGCACTTACACTCCCTTCCATCGGGGTAGCACGAACAAATGCTGCTCCAGGTGCTACCTTCCAATGCCTTGCTCTGCACACAGAGATGCTCACATTCCCCTTCCTCTGATCTCCACCCTTTTTGCCTTCCCTGAGCAAGACAGGCTGGTTTCACGTTGCCCTGTGTGCAGTCACTGCCTCCCCGGTGCCCATGTCCCACAGCCCTGTCACTCCCCACGGCAGGATGCTCTCCTCTCCTCTCCTGATGGGTCAGAGGAAAGAGGACCCGGCACGCCAGGTCCTCTCAGCACAGAGCTGCCACGCTGTGGGAAAGAAGATTTCTGACAGGAAAAGGTGCCCTCATCCCTTGAGCCAACAGTGCTGCTTTGTCCTGGGGGAGAAATGCAGCTTTATCACTTGGGTGCCCGGCACAGGGAGGGACAGCAGGGCTGTTAGGAATACAAACACAGCGCTTTTCCTGATTCCCTGAGCACACCGCGGCAGAGAGGCAGCTCAGAGGAGAGAGAACATGTGCAAAACAAAGAAATGCGGTCAGGCAGGAACTATAAAATTCCAATATAGAAAGTGGAGCTGATGTCATTTTAACGTCCTAAACAGTGCCAAGAATTCTAAGCTCCGTATCAAGATTCAGTGCAAAACCCCCACAAACTCACAACTTGTTCCTGTGGAAAAATTAACTTTTATGGAAAATATGCATGGGAACATGCCAGAGGAGTGTGTTGTTTTATTTATTTTATTAATTTTGAATACATTAGTTCAGAGAGCAATCCCATTTTAGCATCAGCTGCGTCTATCCAAGAAGCTGAACCTCACACACATAGCTCACAAATACTGGAGGCGAGGGAGCTGTGTTTTTCTGTATCATCAGTTGTTGGATGGAAAGAGCTGTTCGAGTAGGAAGGGGTGTGGGAAGGCTCAGTGGGATGACTGACTTAAAGCTTTTTTCCTGGTGACATATGTGAATTGTGATCAGATGCACCTGAATGGAGAGGCATCATCAGCTATTCTAATTCTGAGTGCGTCAGAGGCGGGATCGCGTGCAGCTCCTGTGATAAAGGTTACTCATCCCTGTCCTGCTACAGGACCGCCTTCGCTGCTGCTTGTAACTTTGTCAGACTTGAAAAGTTTGGACTGAGCTCTTCCAACTTGATTGTCTGCCTTGGGCTAAGTTCTTTTCTGGAAAATTTCAGCCAAAACTGTCCAGCCAGTTTCATCCATTCCAAGAATAAGCATAGGGAAAAAGGAATTGTTGTCCAATTGGAAAAAAAAGAAAGGAAGAAACTGGAGGGGGGAACCTGGTGATCCTTTCTTTGGATAGTTCTTATCCCTCTGTGCTCTGGAGTTGAGATCTGAAATTTGGCAGCTTTCTGTTAGGAATGTGATTTTTTTTTTTTAACTTTGTAAATCTCCTCCAATTTGGCTTAGTGATAGCCTTTGAAGGGAGAAAATAGCAACTTCTTAGGGATGTGCTAAGGCTGAGCAGTCAAAATCTGCTGAGATTCCTTCCCATATGAGTGAGCTCAGCCCAGCATCCCTTCAGCTCTCGGTGCTGACCCCAATGCTCCTGTGCAAACAGTCAGTGCTACCAAGTTCCTGCAGATCCTTGTTCTCCACAGCATGACAGGAACCCAGGTCCTCGCTTTGCAATCCAAAAGTTATCCCAGCTCAAGGAGCATAATGAGGATGGGCTCTTCACATAATGGTGCTCAGGGCAGAGCTGATGGTCAGTGGAAAGGCAGGCAGGGAACAACACTTTGATCCTTTCCTGTCACAGCCTGGTGGCAGACAGGGACCTGGGCAATGCTAGGCTAAGCAGGTGACTCAGATGCTAAAGCTGGAGGGAATGGGATGAAGAGTACCTGGTACAAATGAGGAGGCAGGGGGCTTGGGAGCAGGTCAGGAAGGTTTGTATCAAGGTATGAGCCATAGGGAGAGTCCAGACACACCAGACCTTGATATGAAACCTCAACTGCCCCATCCTTGGTCTCTTTTTGAGAATATGAGTGTGACCTCCGAATTGGCTTCAGTCCTACTCTCTGCAGGTCTTCTGTGCCAGGTCTTGCTGAGGCTCTCCCCAGCCTGCAGCCAGTGCCTGTGGGGTGCCCCACTGTCTGCATGTGCCATAAGACCCTGCTCCTGATGTCAGCTGCTGGGATGGAGCTGGTGGGAGCCCTGCCTCGAGCAGTGCAGTGTGCCTGATGATGAGCACTCCTGCACTGCCCCATGTCTCTTGGTCACCCCCTGGGGACAGCTGGGAGGAGTGACCAAGATCCTGATAAACTGGTGCCTGATGCAGTCAAGCTCTTGCTTATATGCCTGTCTCTGTTTCCATTTTATTCAAATGGCTAAAGAACCACCCCCCTTGATAGAGTTACTAGAGCTCAAGGACACATGTGAAGAACCCAGGTACTACAGGGTAATGTGTCCTTGTAGTTCCAAGTTTTGGGAAAATCAGTCATTTTTATTGAAGAGAACTTGGGAAGAAAATAAAGCCTAGGACTACATTGAACTCTAAGGGAAAAACAAAATTCTATATATCTTCAGTGAAAAAAGTCCAACTGGTATCATGGGATAAAGCTGAGACCTCTGGAAAAATATTGTGTGTTCATCTAATTAACAGTTGTACTATAACACATAGCACAAAGGAGGCCTAATTCTGGCATCTCTTGCCTCATGGATTTTTCAGTCATAACAGTATTCTTACAGCCTATTTTTGTGTGCAACATTGGAGACAGATGGCAAAATCTCAGTGCTCATTGTGACGTGATTTCCACATCGAAAGGTAGGGAGCTGCAGTCTGCTTGTTTCCACTTCTGCTGGAGTGGCAGGGAGAGGTGGTTTACTTCACTTTTTTTATGACTATAGGCTGGAGCAACCTTGGACACACCCCCTTCCACAGAGACAGGCAATGAAGTTTCATCATCTTCATCAGCTCCTGCCCCATGTGCACACCAGGAGCCAGCTCTGTGAGACTGGGCAGAAACAAAGAACAGAAGGCCAGGAGCTGTGAGAACAGTGAGGGAAGATTAGAGCTGCCTACAGACAGCTCAGAGAGAGGAAGGAGCACTAAGAAGCTGTGAGACAGTGTTGGCCAGTGCTGCAGGCAGTGCTTGCTGCACACTGACAGCCTTGCCTTAGTCAAGGATGTCACAACCAGGAGTTTTAAGAAGGGATTTGCAGGAGAACTGAAACAGAAAAGAAAAAGGAGTGGTGGATAGGTATGACCCTGATCCAAGGGTCAAGGTAGAAAATGGACATCCCTAAACTTTGATGCTGAATGAGTACAGAGGTGTGGAGTAGAGACTGACAGTTGAAGGACCAGAGATACTTATTGGGGATGTCCTTGTGGAAGTTGTCACAAAATAAATAAACCCAGGAGGATACTGCTCTTACAGCTTTGATGAGATGATTACAAGTAGGGAGCAGCATCATGAATGAAGCAGTCTGGTCTGTGCATAAGGTTTCTTGCACACATCTAAAAGAGCTGCTGCCTTCTCATCTGCCACCCCAGCTGGTCCAGCCAGCTCCTTGCACTGCACACAGCCCAGGGCCAAAGTCAGGTCATCTCATGAGTGCTAACCCAAAACCTTCACTGCTTGATGAATTGTTTGACCTACTTGAGGCTCAGAGAACCCCATGATCTTCCTACAGCTTTGGTCTGAATCAAACCAGTATGTACAACATGACTAGTTCAACAATCACAACACTGTGCCTTGGGACTTTGCCTTTGCTGGAAACTAAAGTACATGCAATTAATTCTGTGGTTCCTCGATGAACAAAATGGGGCTTTTGTGTAATACT
The DNA here is from genome assembly GCA_013397375.1 of Toxostoma redivivum. Lineage (NCBI taxonomy): Eukaryota > Metazoa > Chordata > Aves > Passeriformes > Mimidae > Toxostoma > Toxostoma redivivum. The sequence goes on along the minus strand of VXBI01013939.1, from coordinate 637,849 downwards.
ATTACTCATTTGTTTCCAATTAGTCATGAATCATGAATTGTTTTGTCTCAGAAATTAATGCTATTTTTTTTACCTACTTAGCATATCCCAATGTTTCCACAGATTATGTGGGCCAAGTCTTCTGTCCTGATCCATGCCAGAATCTTGGGTTTCTGAATGAAATTTTAGAGTAATATTGAGGTCTCCAGAACCTGTGGCTTGAGAGAATTGAATTGATCCAAGATCTGAGAGAAGGTTGCTATTTTCCTGCAATTGCACTTCAAATACAAATATGTCTTCATGTTATTCTGCTGTCCAATGATGTGTTAGGGTGAAACATCAAGAAATTTGCTTATGAACAGATGGACAAATTTTGTGTCCTATCAAGGCATAGCCCTTTCTGAGTACTCTTGTAGCGACCATCTTGGTAATCCAAACAGTGTTATCCTATATAAATCAAGTCCTGCTTAATACAGGGGATCTGCCATGTTTTCAAATGCATCCATGAAATGTGTCACTTGGGCTGAGTGACCTTTACAGAATCCTCCAATTTCAGGGACAGTCTGGAAAAGTGACTTATTATGTGCTCTATTGTCTTGCAAATCAGATGCAGAAGGGGAGTGAATACACAGTCATATCAGGAAAGAAATATTAATTTCAGATAAGGCAAAAAGGCCTTACCTTTTCCAAAAGAAGGAGGCTAGCACAGGGTGAGGAAGATGAGCACTTTTGCACTGGTGAATTTGGGAAACCCCTACCCAAACATAAATTCAGGTTTCCTACAGTATGACAAATGCTGTGATTCCCCCACATCCTTTTTGTATAAATTCATTTATAAGACCCTTGTGAACCCCACAATCCAAGTCTATGTATGAGACTTTTGGCACACAAATGTTCCTAACAACTTCAAACTCACTGAGTGCTTTTAACTGCTTATGGCCTTTTAGTATCTTTTCACTTTTATCTAGATGTCCTGCCCCTCAGCAGTGAACTTCTTTTCTCTTCTTTTCTGCTACTACCAGGTGGGTGTTTATGCCCTTGGCATTGTCTTCCTGGAGGGCAGAGAGCAGCTTCTTGTACCCCACCACAGGAGGTGGCTCCAGCTCTGTAGCCACCACGCACAATAAACTCTCACCTGAGCTGCCATCCCTGACCCTCAGCCAAATCAAGAATGGTTGTAAAGCAAACCCATGCTGCAATGGGCAGCCTTCTGCCATCATGGCTGTGATTGTGTGTCCATCAGAGACTGGCCAACACATGGGAGGTGTTGTGCACATCCAGCCATCCCCACCTTTCCCCTTCCCACCGGGCACGTGTCCTGCTGCTGCATGTTGGGGAGCAGCAACCTGTGGAGTTCAGCCTTGCACTTCCATCCCCAGCCACCTCACCAGGCACAATGTCAGTGGGGCTGGCAGAGTGGCTTTCTTGCACTGTGCATCCACTGGCTAGGGCTGCCAGGGTTTGCACTCCTGCTGCACATTGGAATGAGGCAGAAATTGCCTTGTCAATAACTTCCCTCAGAGAAACAGAATCAAACAAAATTGTTATCCACCTCTGACACCTCTGCTCATAATGGATTGTTTTGGCCTCTTGCATATGTGTAAATAAATGCCAACACTTCCTTCTGCCAGGGCTGAAGATCCTGCAGCTCTGAAAGCCAGTTCCTGCTCCACATGAACTTATGGACCCAGCCCTCAAATTGTTCCAGCAGCTGCAGAGTTGCAGAGCAGAGTTTCAGAAGTCATATTGTTTTTGCCCCAGGAACCTAAAAAATCCCGTGACTTCCAGGAATAGGCTCCTTTCCTGGATGCAGGAAAAGTGCTCTGAGAGCCATCTCTTCCTACTGGTACCCACACACCACAGCTGAGGCTGGAAACATAACAATACCAACCCTGTGCAGCTCACAACTGCTGGGGAGCAGGAGGAAGCTGAGGCTGCTGATATTTTCAATAGTATTTAAATTATAACTTCATAACTGGCAGTTCTGGGAATTTCCTGAGCAAAGCACTCTAAAATACATAAAACACACAACAGTCTCTACTATTTGGCTGGAGTCTGCAAATGAAAGAAGGACGAACTATGCCAAATAAAAATATTTTTTAATTGTATATAAAAGAGAGGATTCAAACTCTTAATTTAGCAGGCCATTTTTTTGTATTTAACTTCTGTTAAAGGTGGACTTACAAAGAAGTGGTGGTAGTATTAAAGTTATCTGTTAAAAATTTTGCACTAGATTAGCAATGTTTAAGTGGAGAAGAGCTACAGCCCTTCTTCTGCATTTCTAATTCTACATTCTTCCAGCATCTTGATGAATCAGTTATTGGCTAAATCTTCATAGTCAACATGGATTTGGGTGGAAATTGAATTACTCACCAGTTAAAGTAAGTGCGAAGAAGATAATTCATTATGCTGCTCCTTAGCTCATAATTGAGGCTCATCTCCTCATTTGAGGCTCTGTGTGGGTTTAATCATAGAGCTGAACTGGGGAAAAATACCAAAGCTTCTCTGAATCATTTTTATTCTTGCCCCTGTTCTTTATCATTAATTACATCAAGACATATCTCCAAGGAGACAAAGAGTGGTGCCATCAGCCTGCTGTCCCTTAGGTCCCCCCAAAACCTTCCCTTTGCTAAGTGCAGAGTGTCTTTGGATGGTCTCTTGAGAGGAAGAGGCAGGCTGCATTTTTCTTGAAATCCTTCTTGTTCTGAGTGTAGATTTCAGCAGACTAAATGAAAAGATACAGCCTTTTTAGTGCTACCACTAGAGGTGAAGCTGGGAGATCAATCAGCCTTTTCTCAGCTGAAGATGATTGCAGAAACAGTTTTGAACATCAGGAGAGTATTGGGCATTACTTTCCTCCCCTGGTGAATGCAATATGTGGAACGTGTGCCTCAGACATCTTTTTCCTTTTTCCAGTCTGAATGGGAAAAGCCTCCTTGTACTTTCCTCTCCATTAGGCAAGGCCATGGTCAGCAACACAGATGAAGTATCACAGTTCAATAATTTCAAATCAATACTTCATTACTTTTCTCTGTTCAGAGGAAGCACATTTTTCTCTCCACAGATACATAGAGTCTTTATCCAGCTCTCATCCATCCAGACATCTTGTGCCAGTTTTAGGGTTAATTCCCTCCTTTTAATTTTCTGCCATTATTTACTCACAGCACCTGGAGTCGACCTTAGACAGTGAACATATCTGAAATAGGATTTCCAAAATAAAAGGTTTTTAAATTTTTTTTTTTTTGCCTGGACCAGTCAATCTGAACAACTACTTGGTAGCTAGAAAGGGCTTTTTTCCCTCTCCTTCCACACTTTCGCCCTTCAGCTCTTGCATAGCCACTGGGCCTGGCAGCTCCACTTCAGGGGATCTTCTGAGAATCATACTTTTGTCCACAATCAGGTCAGAAAGTCAAATTACAGAAAGTTTTAGGGAACTGCATGGTCCTGAAACTGTTGTTTCAGACCCGTCCAGGTTGCTTAATTCCAGAAACAAAACACTTCAGTGGTTCAGAACTGAAACAACTTGTTTCTAGTTTGAACTGGATGAAAGCCTCTGACTTCCTCTCAGTCTGACGTTAGCCCATGCCTTCTCTTTTCTGCTGTGGTGTCTCATGAGGGCTCTTCTTGCCTATAGCTGTGTCTCACCAGCTGAGCTGCACACACTCAGCAATCATGAGTCACAGCAGGCACAGCCCTGTGTTGCTCCACTGGAGATGGGAATACTCCTTTCACCAATTTTCTCATGATTATACACACCTGTAATGGAAAGTATTCACCCAGAAAAGGGACTGTGTCAATGTAAGCCAAAGGACTGCAGCAGGGATCTCACCTCGTCCTGGAAGCCCCTGGGAACTTGATGTAAGGCCCTGAAAAATGTAGGACTGAGGAAACCAGCCATGTAGCTTGACCTGAAGCTGTGCCAAAAGAAGCAAACCCACTTATTTCACTGTACTCTTGCAAGCTGTGGAGCTGCCTCTTGGACATGGTGATATTCACTTCCCAACTTTCTTCCTCCTAGATCTGGGAAGCAGCTTGAAGTGTGATGCTCTGCATCTGTTCTGGCTGTGCTACCCACAAAACCAGCTGTTTCCTTCTGCCCATCGAGTGCTGGAGAGTTAGACGTGGGGCAAAAACAAAACCAGGAACTGTGACCACTGTACCAGGCACCCCTGCAAAGGTCTCAGATGTTTGCATGGCCAGTGTCTGCTCTGGTTTAATTCAGCCTTGTTTGTGTGGCTTTGGGAGCACTGAAGCAGCATGAGTCCCAGTGTTTAACTACTGTTATTTATTAGGTAGAATACTGCCCAGTCCTGAGCCTGAACTCTCCAAACTGAAGCCCAGTATATACAGTCCATCTTCCCTCTCTCCAAACAGCATCCAGCATCAATCACAGCACTGTAAATTGTTTACACAAAACTGCAGACATCATAACTTATTAAATAACTCTCTTGTCAGTCAGATAAGTAAATATTTCGAAAGACTGTGAACATTGTGGCAATTTGGACTGCCCAGACCAGCTCCAAATGGATCCAAGTTAACAGGGGACCATATTTGCCTTGCCTTTGATGTCCCTGCTCCAAATTGAGAAGGGATCTGAAAACAAGCCTCCCTAAGGGAAGCTTATGCAGTTTTAAAGATGCTCATCCTTCTGTAGAGATAACAGGAAGAAGAAAATTGTTGAAAGAGTTGCAAAGAAACTATCTTCCCAAAGCAGTAAATTTGAACTTGTGGGAGTCAGGCCCTCCCCCTCCTTCTCCATGTCCTCCTCTTTAAACCCAAACAAATGAAGTGGATGCCAGAAAATCTCTGCTGCAGAAGGGGCTGAGGGTTCATTCCTTGGGCCATAGCTAGAGATACAGGGGGGATTTCTCTCACTGCTGGTGGGATGGATGGCAGCACCTTCACACAACCTCCTCTTCTTGCAGGCAGCCATCCCAGGAGCTCTGGCCATCAGAAGGGGAATGGTGTTGGCATTGACTCCCACAGCTCCATTACCTGCCCATGGTAAGTCTCCGTGCTTTTGAAAACAGACCACGGCTATTTGTTGCTATCGGAAACACTCGGAAACATGCTGAGATATTTGTTTCCAACCATTTCCATCAATTATTTGGGATCTTTTTCCTTTCGAGTTCACTGAGTTGTACCAGTTCACCTCCTTTTCAAAGGCATTGTGTTACATGCAGGAATGTGGAGTTGAAAGGATCTGAGTTTTTGCAACAGGAATTTGTTTTGGAAGCAAGCGAGTTGGAAGGAGAGGAAGCGGGCAGCCCACCAAGGGCTTCGGCAGGATTATCCCACCCTTTCAGCAAGCTACAGCCAGGGCAACTCATGAGCTGGGGCTGAGCCTGCTTCTAGTGGGGGTAGGGACAGGCAAACTGCCTTAGCAGCAGTTTAATACAGCACAGGATCCAGTCATGTCACTTGAAACCTCATCAGAAATATCCCCTCGGGCACAGACCCCACTGATGTGAATCATAGAATCACAGAATATCCTGAGTTGGAAGGGACCCCCAAAGACCACCAAGCCCAGCTGTGGGACCACTGTGATGTAGGAAAGCTCCAGCTGGGTGAAGCTGGTTGTAGGCTGCTCCTGTTGGGTGCTGAGGAGGGCACTCCTCCACACAGCCCCCTGCCAAAGGCCAGGCACAAAGTCCATTATCAGACGAAAACTCATGGACTTGAGTCTAACCTGGTGCTGAATCGGTGACTCAGCTGTATGTTTGGCATTTACTTGTTTGGTACCTGACTGGCACCTTTTGGCCTGCATTTTTTTCTAACAAGATTTTAATTCTTAGTCTTTTGAGATACTTCAACACCTCCTGTTGCTGGTGCGTCTGGGTAGTTTTCTTAAAATATATGTTTCATTGTACTGTGTGTATTGCTTATTTAATGTTAGAGGTATGTGTGAGGTTGTCCATGTTTGCAAAAAGTCAGGGGTTTCATCCCAGGGCTAAATCAAATGCTGCCAAGACAGCACAGTGCAGACATAAATAAAACATAGGTTGTAGAAACCAACTGTCAGTGGTTCTCAGCTCCTTAAATATCCATTCTTGTTTGTGCACAACCATATTTACTGGTGCTCCTGCCTCAGTATATTCAGTATAAACTGATGATTGATTGAGGAAGCAGGTTAAGAAAAAAAAAGGTTATTTCTTCTACAAGTGGGTGCATGTGGAGGGAAGATGGGAAAAGGATGTAGAGGTAACACCGACCTGGTAACAAACAGGGCAGCATGAAATGCTGTCAATATAGTCAATATGTTCATGTCCCACAGGTGCAGAGAGGTTTCACACGTTGGAGTAAATGTTTCCTAATTCCAGACACACATGATAGAAAAGAACAGCACACAGAAGGAAACACATTCTGGTAACCTGCCAGAAAGAAAGGTGTTATTTTTCAAAAGAGAGCTGGAGACACTCCAGCTCTGGATTCATACCCAGCTCTAGCCTCCAGCCACAAATACAAACCTGCACAATGCAGACACCACCAAAGAGCCACCAATCCTGTGGGCTGCATGCCACACGTACCTGTGTGGCATTGCTTACATGGCTGTCACTGAGTGGGGTGTCCCAGAGTGCTGGATATAGCTGTGGGCATTACAGGAGGAATACCCTCCCACCACCTGGAGCCCCAAGGCCCTGGGACTCGCTCACACTCTGCAGGACCCCACAGTACCCATAGCCCATCTCAACTCTGTCCCTTCCCCTCTAAAATGGGGCAGTGGGTGATCCATCTGTTCCATCAAACTCTGCCAGCCCTGGATATGAGCTCTGCTGTCTCCTGAGTGGGTGATGTCCTGGTAATGCTGCTTGAGGCTTTGCTGTAAGATGAAGGTACTGTGCAGCTGCCTCTTTGTTAGTGTTCCTATTGTCCAGCACCTATGATAGGAAGTTTGCAGTGGGGGCAAATTTGCCCTTAAATAAGTGCATTTCTTTTCCTATCTTCATTGCAACATGTCACTGTTTTTTCAACCATTAGTGATTTTTTTCCTTCTCTCTTAACATTGTCTCTGATTTCTGTGTCATGAGGGGGAGTATTGTCAGATCGCATTCTCATGATGGGAGAGGCAGAAAATCCATTCTGTATATCATGTGACCTTGGCTTCCAACTCCACAAAGGATTTCTTCAAGCCCTGCTCATTATCTCGTTTTATACTTTAAAGAAAAGCAAAAATGCTGGTGACAAATGGCCTCGTTTATCACATTTAATTGACTGACTATTCTTTTAAGTCCCTGAAACACACTTTGGGCCAAAGCACTGGAAAAAGAACATGCTATTTACCCTGGTCTGCTGCCAGGTCACATTAAAAAATGTTCAGGAGGTGTTTTCTAGATCAGTACACGGAGCAGGAGTGTGTGCACTCTCACCACAGCACACTTCTCTCCTGGTTTCTAGCAACCATGACAGTGTCAGCCCTTTCACAAGGAAACAGCAGAAATGAGCAGAAATTAGAATTTCAAGTGAAACTGTTGTGAGAAGGGTGAAGTCCTTCCCTGCTGACTAAGGGGGATTGTGGGGGTCTCCTTTTACCCCAGAACTAACAATAGAACTAACCAACATTTTCAGTGACAGCAGAGGCAATGTGAAAATTAGTATTATGCTTGTTGCAGCCATGGCAGGTGTTTTGCTCTTTGTATGTTGCTGGAATGACAAATTGGAGACAGGGATTGAAAACCCCAAAGATGCAGTTTGGGAGGGATGACAGCACAGCTTTCCCCAGTGTCCCTCAGACAGGCTGGCACTTCACGGGCTGCTGGTCAGCCCCAAGGGCCCAGGGGCTGTGATGGGTCATGGGTTGCCTCTAATGCTTACCTATAATGTCATGCTGTTCCAAACAAAGCCCCAAACATCACTGTAAGCTACACAGAGAGAAATGCAGCCTGTAAGACACCTCTCTTCCCTCAATTCAGCTCCCCTTGCTAGTGTGAGACTTCACCTAAAGATTTTTCTTTTGGAAGGAGACAATATTCCTCAAAAAAGGTGTATATGGGTAGGTGCAGGAAGGTAGGCTAAAGAAACTGAGTTTCATTGAAGAAGAGAAATCTAAAGAGAGAAAAAAATGCTTTCAAGCACATAAAGGACTGAGCATTGAGAAAATTAATAAACTAGTCTCTGTCCCTGCTGTAGATATCAGCCACATGCTAAAATTTCAGTCAGGGTGTGTACTGGGTCTGGCTGGGAGGGAGTTAAGAAAGACTTAATATAGATTTAAAGAATGTTTTTAATAGTAAGTGTAGTAAAACACTGAAAGACTTTGTCTCAGGAGACTGTGGAGGTTCTGTTATTAAAGGTTTTTCAGAACAAGTTATCCAGACATCTGTAAGGATTCACCTAAGCATGGAATGGAATGATGGACTGGAGCCAGCCTGAGTTCTTGGGGACCATTTGCATTAAATTTTCATCACATTAATATGAACACAAAACTCTTCTTATAGACTACTAAAGACACCACCTTGGTTTTTCAAAAATCCCTCCAAAAAGGCTTCGACTGAGCCTGCCTCCAGTTTGGAGATGGAAATGTCTTGACTCTTTTTCCCAACTCACTCTGAGACAAAGGGGCCAATGAACTCCAGAGTCACAGAAATCTCTCCCCTCCTGTCCTCTGCTAGCCTGGGACCCCAGAGGTGAAAAGGAAAGGGGAAGGACCCTTGTTCCAAGTGGCACTGGGATCCCACGCCCTGGGAGAGCCATTCCCACATTCCTGCTCCTTCCCATGGCAGCACACACAGGATACCCCAAAGCCCAGTGCCACCCCCATAGCTGCTCACCAGGTGCCTTCACAGTCCCAGACCACCCCACTGACCACTGGGGGACTCACATTGCTTCTTAGGCAAAAGATTGGCCCAAATCCCAGTGTCCTGATTAGCCACCCATCTAATCCCCGTGATGTCAGCAGGGTTTTGCCTGGCAGGATTTGGCCCATTGCCAAAGAGCTCTGGGTTTTATGATCCTGGCTCTGGCTGTTGGTGGCAGGAGGAGGCTGCAGGTGTGAACCTGCAGGAGAAGCCTGAGCTGGCATTTTAGACACCCAGCAAAACCTACTGCCAAGTTTTGTTCATCTTTGTGGGAAAGGTGTTTCATGAAAAGTGCAGAAAAATCCTACTAAGCAGTTCCTCTTTAACTACACAGCATATATATATATGGGTATGGGTTTGATCATAAATATATAGTAATTATACTGTTTTCATGTTTCTTACAAGTACAGTTTCAAGGGCTAAGACAAGGTACATGTGTGGCTGGCAGGAGGAAAGGAAGAGATGGAAGGAGAGGAAACTGCAGCTGTACACAGCAGCTCTCGTCTAACCCCCATTTTTTACACTGATGGAATGCTCCCAGTGACTGTTTCTACTATTTAAGGAAAAAGGTTCCTATACAAAATCCTGTGGTTTTGAAGTGATCCTTTTATAGGCATAAAAAGATTTTTCCATATCCCTCTGTTTGATTTCTTTTCTTTTACTCAGACCTGGCTACTCAAATAGATATTTGCAGGATATCATGCACTGGAATCAGACACTTCATTCCTATTCTTGGTACTGGAGATCAAATATCCCACCATTTTACCACATAAAGCCATGGAGATGAAAACTGAAGTTGGTTTAGCTGTAGGGCAGTGCAAGAGAGAGTTAAATTTCATCCGGAACCCATCCCAAGGGATCCTGTGCTGGTAGTGACCCATCAATTCACAGAATGTATGTTCCACAGTGGGTTTGCCTCTCTCAGGCTTCTCACTGCTGGTGAATATTAATGGTGCTTGTAATCTCATGATTTGGAATAAGAATAACAATATGTTGACCTTGAGTTAATAACACAGGGGTTTAGGGTGGGTATCCTAAACAACAATGGATGTAATGCACGGCCTGCACCTGGAGCAGGGACCTGAACACTCATCTCTCCTGTCCCAGAAGTGGGAAATGTGGCATTCACATCTGTTCAGGCCCAAAACATGGTGGGCACATCTGGACAGTGGGGTGCTGGCAGTGATGTGTGGCAGGGCTGTGGTGTGGGCTCCCCTGGGAGAAGACTCGTGCAGGCAGCACACACCATCTGCAGGATCTCAGCTGGGATACACAGCCCAAGGAAAGATGCTGAGCTGCTTGGCCCAGCTAAAATCCTGGGATGTGAAGCAGCAAAGCAAACCCTAGAGATTTACAAGCAAGTCCTGTAACACCTGAGGGTTCCCTGTCTCTCTCTTCAGGCAACAGGGGGCATCCTGGGAGCATCTGGGCACAAGGGCCAAGCTGGGGATCCAAAAGCAGCATCACATAGCTCCATGCTTTATAAGGACCAACACAATCTTTCATTTGTTACTCCAGCCTATACAATCATATACTGTGCTGGAGGTAGCTTTTCTGCAAAAAACTACAAGCCAAGGGATTTACAGAGCTCCAGTAGCTACTCACTGCCAGATGTCTATTATCTCATCACATACATATTCTTCACAATGATGCTGGAGCTAATACTTTCCTCCACCACCACAGAGACGTGCCTGGTACTACCAGTTTGTGCTGACATAAATAACAACCTGTCCAAGCATCTCCCCTACAAGTGCTGGGGGAAGGGGCAAAGACATATGTTCCAGATGGAAATACAACCAGGGGTTGTGCCCTTGGTGGCTTTGAGTTATGTAATTTTATCTCAATGCAACATGAGAGGAAGCGATTCCTCCGCACAGTGCATGGTATTTGGCTGCCTGCTCACTTACTTTTTTATGAATGTAGGAGGACTGGTAATAGGGACGATGACAAAACTACAGCAAAGCAGCTGAGATCCCAGTATATCATAAAAAAATTAACCTGCTGTGTGGCTCCCCCTTGACAGATGAGGTATGTTCACTCATCCCTGCCTTAAAATTATGTAAATCTCTGACTTCAGAGAAATACATTTTGATTTACTCCCACACTGAATGAGTGGGAAATGCTGCAGCTGAATTTTGGATCAGTGGTACAGGTCTCAACTCTACAGGCTTTGAGGACTTTTTCAATTTAAAATCATCTTTTTACTGTATATGAGGTCACCACAGAAAATTATGTGATCCACATATGCTTCCAGCTCATCTAGAAGGAACAAGTAAGGCCAGGCTGAAGATACATTGAGAGAATGGGGATGAAAAACTAAGTGGTGTCTGCCCACAGAAGGACAAACTCGTGGCACCATCCCAGATTGTGGGTGGTCTATTGTGCATTGCTCCAGTCAATGAGAACATTACACTCATATATGCAAACCTAATTTGAAAAAACAGTATTTAAACAAACAATGAGTGTTTTGTAACCTCATAATTCATTCACACAGAACCTTGGCTCTCTGTACTCCAGTATGTAGTAACCTTCTCAAGATCCTGCAATTTGATTTTAAAAGAGGAATGCTGTGGGCATTGAGTTAGTGTGGAAGTACACAAGACCATTGATGACTCTGTTTTCATCTACTCAGAACATAAGGCAAGTAGGTGATTTATTTTTATTGGCACTGCTGGCAGATAAGCTTCCACTATTAAGAGGTTGTCATAGGTTGGGTTGTCAGTCAGAGCACACCCAGCAGAAAACCCAATTCAGTAATCACATCCTCCTCAAGGATGCGTTGTGGATCCCTGTTGTGATCCCTGCTTCTCCCATGGCACTCTGAAATAATAAAGGACTGTTGTAGACATTTGTATCAACAAATGTGGTACATCATGGGACATCACAGCCATGCTACAACTGAACAAAAAATGTTCAAATCCAAATGACAACTAAACCCTGAGACTGAAAACCTTCACAACAATGCTGAGATCTGGTGCCACCAACCCCTTTTACAGACTTCAGCAGAGGGCAAGAAGAGCAATGTGAGGAATCCTCACTCGGCTGTTGCTCTCCCAGCTTCTATAAAATTGACACTGTGATCATCTGCACTCTGGTGAAGAAGACAAACTTTTGATGGATATTCCCACACTTGCCTAGTTGTAGCTAATTTATCCAGATCCTACCCTTTCCTTGAAGGAGACCTTGATTATCATGCAAATGACATTTTTACCCCATTCATCTGAGATCTCAAGAGGGAAAGGATTACTAGAGAGGTCTAACAAGTAAAAAGATCATGAATACAAATGGATGATCAGGGCTGAATATCAGATTATGTTAACAGCCCTGCAGAATTGCTCCATAGCTTTAAATTTCTGTGCTGTGGGTTTGTGTGTCTCCACAGAATTACTCACACTTCTTGGACAATGGCAGCCTACTCTGTTCTCACTTCTGCTGTGGAAACAAAGCAGCTTTCCTGCAGCTTCAAGGCCAACAACAGAGACATCCCAAAGAATGGCAAATCACAGCTCCATATGCACACGCACATGCTTTGAGCAGGTCTGAAAGCATCTGCAGTGGAGAGCAGAGATCTCAGCACAGAGGGGAGATCAGAGCACTCAGACTTTTGTGACTTAAAAATTTTATTCCCAAACTAGAATTTTGTCGCTGTTTTTCTTTAAGTCATTTGTTGCACAAAAATGTTGCTTTTTAACAACTATTTTGCAGTGTATTTTTAAAAGACAGCTGTAATTTAGGCCTACAGTTTTTGAAAAACAAAATAACTTCAGAAATTTGAATTTAGTTTGTTCATCTTTAGTACCAGGTACATAACAATTCAAAAAATATCAAAAGGTGTTCTTTATATTTTAAGAGTCTCTTAAACAGGGCACTGTTTGTCCATCCCTCTTGTACCCCCAAAGGCTGGGCCACTGCTGGCTTTCCTGCTTTGCTGAACCAGTTCAACAGAGTGGCCCCAGCACCTCCACACCAGCATCACCCTGGTGCACTGTGCATTTTGGAGAGGGTGAACATCCCCCCGTGCCTGCAGTGCCGGGCAGGGGCTGCACCCTGGGCTACCCATGGCCCTGATGGGACATCCCAGCTCAGACCCCCAGCCAAGTGCTGTATCCAGGGATGCTCCTGTGCTCCTTCTCCTCCCTGTTTCTCAGCCAGAGCTTTGCAAAGGTCTGAGTTTCCTCCAGCCAGCAGCTGGGCATGCTGCTTTCCTTGATGAAATCTGTTTGGAAACAGTGAAGATCTCAGCCGGAAAATCAGATTTGGCTTACCTGAATGTCAGGTCAGCCATGCTGGAGTTAATAAACAGCTGGGGATGAAGAGGGACAAACAGCGATGGAGTGGCCTCTGGTAGCCTGTTGGTTTGGTTTCCTGCAGGGTCTGGCCTTTGGTGCTGCCTTGAGCCCCCATGCCCTGCTGGGACAGAGCCAGCTCCTCGTGTGTCCCAAACCCATGGGGACTTCATGGCACCTCTGGCTATGGCAGAGCCACGTGCTGCCTGGTGCAGATGGACTGACAGCAAGCCTTCTCTTGGTGGGAAATGCAGCTTGTTCCTTGTTACTCATTCCTGTCAGTCAGCGGGCCAGGCCCCACTGCTGCCGGACTCCCAGACTCTGGGGACAGGAAAACGTCCCAGGCTCACCATACCTGCATCCCTAACCACATAGCCAAGGCCCTTTAAAAATGTCCATAGAGATGGAGCAAAGTGCATTGTGCAAGGAAACCTTCCTATACAGTAGCTCTAAACAATGCTTGAGGAGAGCATTCCTGCTCTGTATGCCCAACTCCCCAGTGAACCCCACATATCCTTTTTCCCTTGGCATGTCCTGCCCAATATGGAGCCTGAGCACCGCCACTCTGAGCTCAGAGTTTCTTTCCAGGGTGGGAGAACAAGGCAGAGTCCTCCCATGAGCCGTGGGTTGGTTCTAGGACTGCTGGCACAGACAGGGCTGTGTCCTCACCATCAGGAAGCTGAGCAAGGAAATATCTTGTTTTGGTAGAGGGGACAGGGACAAAGACAAAAAATGCAGAAAACTGCTGAAAATGTGACTCCTGGTTACTATGGCTGTAATTCTTCTCATAACACCACTATGCTGCAGATGAAAGAGAAGTAGTTCAAGGCAGCCACGGGCTCTGCCATGGGGATTTCATGGTCTTCAGACAACATATGGGGTGACAGCAGGTGTTGCAAGGGGTGTCTCTAGGCAGACACTGGATATGACAGTGCCCCTTACCACAGATGTTTTGGGGCCCTGGCATGCCTGGATTTGGACCCCTTCTCCTTCCAAGGCATGAGTGTCCCTAGAGCAGAGACCACCCCACTGCATCCTCCACCCCTCCTTCTGGGCATCTCCTCACAAAATGGACACAGTGGGAAGGCACTGCTGGAGGTCCTCTTGGGACTCAGATCACCAGCCCTTGCCCTGTTTGCTCATCTCCTAGTCAAAAATGAGATTATTCCCTTGCTGCCAGAGGCTGAAAATAAAAATGAGTCAGATCTGATTTTGTATCACTGCAGTCAGACTTTCTGTGCTGTGCAGGGGAAACAAAGAAAGGTGAAATCCCTGTAGGGAAGGATTTGCAAAATTCTGCAGGAAATTGGTATTACAGATAATTGTTTCCTGCTGAGGGGATATAACAGAACTTTGCAGAAAAGCTGCCCTTTTCAGCAATATCCACTGCAGCGTACCCAGGCACAAAAGTCTGTCTCTAGCATAAATATGCTCAACTGCACATTTTCCTCCTGCACCTGAAATTGAGTAATGGATAATTCCACTGGGATTTCCTTTAAAAGAGACATAATTGTGTAAATGATAAACCTGTTAAATTACAAATGAGGTGAAATTGTGGGTGCTTTGGCCTCTGGAGCATCAAGACTTTGATTCTTAATGGTAGCTGTTGAGACTTATCAGTTGAAAATGTAAAGAAAAAATTATTGACTATCAGAACAAAATCCCTATTCCTAGGCAGGTTCATGCTGCCAGAAGACACTTCTTTTCATGTTTGGCTGAGCATAAAAAAAGACAATTACGAACAACTTCTTCTTTGTATCTAATTCCCAGTATTTTGAGAGTATGTCCCTTATTTCTTCCTGTTGAAGGTACCATGTTAAAATAAGTCAGCATTAATTTTAAAAAAGACAGTTAAAGTAGTTCTAGCTTTCATCATTGTATACAGTGATGGTTATGCTTATATATATCCAAAATTTTTTTTTTCTCTAGCCTACCATTGGCAGGCTACTCTGAGCTACAGTAGTGTTAACAGTGGATGGGAGAGTGGGCCCTTAGACAAGCTCCTCTTTATTCTCCCACTGATCTTACCAAAGCAGGATGATGGCACTCACTGAAGCAGATAATGCCATCCATTGAATGAAGCCCTCTTGCTCAGTGTCTTGACAGCTCTAAATTTGAAGCAGCAGAATCTTTGACCACACAAAAGAAAACTTCTGCTTATAATTATCACAATAAGACCAAAACCAAGAGCAGTGTGACTGTTTTATTAATAGTGTGCTTTGCTGCTCCCAACCTTTGCAAAATCTGTGTATCTGGCTCTCCAGAAATATTACTACTTGGACCTATTTCATATGGATCGTGAAGGATAAAGACATTCCTGAAAGCTCGCTTGCCAGCTCTGCTGTTCTGCCAGCAGCAGTAATTTGAGAAGGAATCATGGCCCCTTTGAAATATGGATCACAGCAGGGCCAGAGGATGGGGCCCAGACAGACACACATGGACAGACAGATGTACAGGAGATTCATTTTCTGTCCCACAGTAGCTCTCATCTTCCCTCTTCTGCTGCTCTGCAGTTTTCCTGCTGAGGACACATGTAGGCAGAGAAGACACCAAATCTCATCTTTGAAATCATTTCAGAAACATGCTTCCACATTGGGCTCTTCTCCTGATTGTGGGAAGATGTGCCAACTGCAGAAGGCTGGAGCAGGAAGTGGCTCAGATCTCATGTTTTCCTTACATATCTCAGTAACAGCTTTTTGAAGAACTAGAGCATTTTTGCAGAACTGAAGGGTGCTGATGGCATCTGGTTTACCATGATAAACTTTGCTTGTCATCCCAAATTTACTGGCTAGAAGATCAGCTCATCTGTTAGATGGGTATAGTGGCTCCCTGACATCATCAGGAGTGAATGTGTTGCATCGATTAAGCCTTTTACAGCCCAGCTTGGATTTAGGTAAAGTGCTGTAACTGAAGGGCTTAATGAGGAAAACAGCCTGTGCATGCAGAGCCCTACCTGAGATTTGTATTTGAAAAGTGCGAGTGTCTGTCACACAGAGCCCTAACTGCTTTATCAGACAGGAGGAGAAACCTGGAAAAGTGTAACAGTCTCATGGCAAGACATGAAAATGTGGTCAGGATGCCAGGGCACCCAACCATAGTGCAGCAAGGGATGCTGCCATCCCAAATAACCAGTTCCCAGCACTGGGAACTGCGTGCTTCCATTTGTCATCTACTCAGAGCTTTCTTGGAAGTAAGTGGCTTTTTCAGGAGCAAGGTGAATAAGCTGCAGCAGAAAAGCAACTGTGCTCTTTCTCACTCCCTGTAAGTCACTGTAATTTGATAACCAGATTTCTGTAACTATTTCGAGCTGTATCTTGAGAAAAGAGGCACTTGGACAGATATACTCTGCAATGTAATAGAAGAGTTGGTTACTGGAGGAATTCTGTACTTTGTTAGGAATGTCTTTAAGCTGTTATTGTATTATTGATGCTATTGATTGTTATTGATGGGTGTTATTGATGAGTGGCAGTATGAGTGGATTTGAGCCTGGCATCTCATGACCCATCCACTTTCCACACAAGCAGCAGATGCCAGACCTGACTCCACCATTCCCTTTCAGGCCACCAGCAGTGAGAACAGTGGAGGAGAAATCACTAATTTTCTGTGAGAGATATCTCCATCACCTCTACTGTGGAGGCCTGTTAGAGAGTGGGAGAAGAAGAGTGTTACATGGGGAAAATGTACTCAGGCCAGGCCAGTGGCTGCCTCCTCCCTCATCAGCATAAAATCACCTTTGTGCTGTTCTCTTCATGACCCTCTGGCTGCAAAGATCCCCATGGTGGCTATACCAGCTGGAAAGACCAGCACTGGCCACAGTTTGAGCAAGGGCAGCTGTGGCTGCTGACTTCAGAGCTCTGGCACATCCACAGAGCATCTGAGTATCCCAAACACAGCCACCTCATCTGCAGGGCTGGACAGCACAGACACAGCAGGCAGGCTCTGGTGGCCAAGCCCAGACAAGGTGACAACACCTAGAGTCAACCTACTGCAGAAGTCCAGGTTTTTAAAGAGGTTCAGGGAAGGGGCGTACAAAAGGGGGAACCTAAGTCCTTAGGCAGCTGTGAATCACTGTCTTGGATTTAGGCACCTAAGTGCTTTTTTGGACTTCATCCCAAACACTTCATTGAGTGAGTGTTGCATTAACAACAGCCCAGTCGGAGGATAAGCAGCCACAGAAATGCTCCAAGCTGCTATTTTAATGCATCCTAGAATGCGAACAAATGATCACTGCAGAAACAGCTGCACTGGCTTATGGTGTCACTGCCCTAAGCTGTTTCCTTCACTTGTACAAGGACACACCCCTCAGCAGAACTTCCTTCACTGCAAAACCTTCAGCCCAGTGCAGTTCAGAAATCCAACCAGGCTAGAACCACTGACTCGGTGTTGAAATGGGCAAGAAGGTCTCATTATCCATACATCTAATTCTGCTAGAGGGGAAGGTGGATCCTGGCAGGTAGAGAACAGCATCCTAAAGTAGTATTGTTAGTTTGGTAGAGATTGTTTGCCTCTATTTTCAAATATGGAGTGGCCACTTGTAAGGACCCGACAACTTCTGCAACTCACTCTTCAGCTTCCCTTCTGAAATGTTAAGTACCTACGCAGTTAGTGCTGCTCATGACCACTAAATTCATGCTAAATAGAAGGACAACAGAGGCTGATAAAGCAGAGGGAATAAAAAAGATAGGGCTGTGTGTGCCATTTTTCACTTTGGGCAAGCATACTCTGACTTTGGAGGATACATGTTCAGGTGAACGCTGCCTGCAGGGCACAACAAAAGACAGAGCTGAAGTAAGAAGATTCAGTTCTATTTTAACTTTCCCCTTGGAGTGGATGCAGCCTGACTTCTCTGATGTAGGCTGCCTGGCTGTAAGTTGCACGTACAGGGGAGGGTTTAATTTCCTTTCAAACAGCCGTTCATCCAGAGGCTGGCTGCCTGCTTTTTTCCCAGAGCGCTCTGAAGAGCCTGAACAAAGGATCTCCTTCTAGGTTTGTCAGGTGAAGGCAGAACTTATGAGGTCTCACATCTAGACAGGGGAATGTGGGACTCCCAGAACAGGGACTAGCCTGAGGGGGTGACTGGGTTTGGGCACAATGGTGATGCAATTAAAGGGTGTGTGTGGTGTAAATGTCCCATAGCACCCTGGTCTTTAAACAGCCTGTCTCCTCTAAGGAATGCCTGCATGACACTTCTGTATCACAGTGCTGCAATATGCCCAAATGGCAGGGGTGAAGCTTGATCCAGGGAAGGAAAGGATGTGATAAATAAAGATACAGTGGCATCTGTTTCTCATCTGAAGTAGAGAAAATATGGTGAGGTAGATGTATAATTTCCACAGATGAGTCTGGAAGTCCTTTAGTGAATTGGGGGCTGCATAAATTGTGCATAAGGTGACCTCAGAACAAACCCACCTAGTAAAATGCAAATGGATGCCTTTTGATTATTCTGAATGAGACTTTGTCTAAAAAAATATTTTATTATTTTGGTTCTTGGTTCCATTTTCTCTCTGGGGAAGGAAGGNAGGCAGGCAGGCAGGCAGGCAGGCAGGCAGAAGGAAGGAAGGAAGGAAGGAAGGAAGGAAGGAAGGAAGGAAGGAAATAAAAAAAATCAGCCTGATCAGGAAGGTCTTCTGGCAAGAGAGTTTGAATTTTTTGCCTTCCAAGAAGGACTTCTTTGTATATCAGTATAAACTTCTACAACATAACGAATAGATTTCAATGACTTTCAAATCCAAATGAAGTCCAGTGCAAGCTGACATTCTGGTGTTGGTGCTGCAATCCTTTGCACAGTTGCTGTAATTTAAGAGGTTGTCAAGCAAAACTGTGTTTCCATAATGCTGCTCAGATAAGTTCTTGGTACCAGTATTTTCCCACAAAGGTATCTCCTCTCCTATCTCTTCAAAAAGCAATTCCCGTGGAGAGTAGATAAGAAATAGGGATGACATCAGTATCTGCAGAAGTGCCTGTAAAAGAATAAGAGAGCAAATAAGAGTTTAATTCAAGACTAAAATATACATGCAGAGGGCAGGTTTATTACTGTGGGGCTGAAACACATCCCCACTCACTGCACTAAACCTGTCTACAGGCAGGTAGAAAGGAAGGAAAGCAGCTTGGAAAGCTGGCTCTGTACAGCAGAGATGCTCTGCACAGCTGTATTTTTCTTTTTCTGGTTTTCTACATGAAGCAGAGGTGGGTCTGTACCACCCCCACAGATAACAGCACACTCCCTGTGCGATTTCATAGCGTAGTCAGGCATTTAGAAAAGATTTTTCTATGAAGAATGGATTTGAGTCATAATCCCTTGACCCTGCAGCCCATCCGAGACGGCCGTGACATGTCACTGCTCCCTGATAAGGATTCCCCAGCCGCCTCTGCCGCTCCCCTGAGCTGCTCTGGGCTGGGTGCACGTCCCTGGCCTCCCTCCAGAGCCTGGGATCTGTGCAATCTCCAGTGTCAAGATGTGTTTGGATATGGAAAGCTGTGACACTGTTCTATATCAGCTAGATAACAGGAGCATCCCTCGCCCCAGGAGACAGATCCCGGTGCTGGGTGCTGAGCGGCCA
This sequence comes from Toxostoma redivivum, assembly GCA_013397375.1. NCBI lineage: Eukaryota > Metazoa > Chordata > Aves > Passeriformes > Mimidae > Toxostoma > Toxostoma redivivum. The sequence continues at coordinate 618,229 of VXBI01013939.1, read as the reverse complement.
AGGCCCGTCCGTCTCTGGGCTTTCTGCCTGCTCTTTAACCCTGCAGGACAGTCACATTTTCAAGGGGCTCTTTTTTGGAAGATAAACATAGCTTTCCTGGTTCAAAAATTACAAGCCATTCTCCTATTTTTTTCTTTAACCGAGAAAGACTGTAATTTCAGCTTTTTGGGTGAGCTTGTGTGTGGGAATGTGCTGACGTGAAGGGGTCTTGCAAACTCTTGTTGAACTTTTTGAGTGCTCCCATTACAAACAAGCCTTTCTTCACTCTCAGCCATTGCTACTGTGCTCAAATTCTCTTATTAAAAAAGCCCAAACAACCTACTGTAGATAGCTTTCTCCCCTTGAACACATAAAACCAGCTCATGTAGATCCACTGGAGGGAGGCAGTATTTCAGAAAGGGCAGTGCTGCCTTTTGAAACTTAAGTTTTGAAAACTTATATTACCACAGCTAAAAGCTGAAATCAGTTAAATAGCTATTAACTCAGTCCTTATGGACCTAATAGAAACTATGACACAAAGCATTTATAAAAAGAGAATTTTTATTGTGTATTAAAACACAGTTTCAAGGATGTTCTTCTCTCCTTGGGAGAATCTGCACTCCCCAGGGAAGGGCTCGCTGCAGAGGCTCCACCATGGCTGGTACCCAAAATATGGGAAGTGCTGGGGGAAGGACAGTCACTCACAGGGTTTATCTCCAGCCTCCTGAGGGCAAGCAGCAGGACTATCATGGCAATGGCAGGCCCACAGCCACGGCCACTGATCCAGCTGCCCCTCCTGCTGCTTGCCCTTGCCAGCTGCACACAGGTGCCTCAGCACCTCTGAGCCGACTGGGCTTGGGAGAAGGGGGTAACCTGCTCCAGGGCAGCTGTCCTTTATCTTCCCAATAATTATAGTCTGACCAAAGTTTTGAAGAGTAAAACCTTTCCAGGCTCTATTTTTTGATATTTACTGCTGTAGCTAATGGTTCTTCTGCCATCAGTATATATTTTCTTTTGTTCCTAATAAATCCCAAGGCTTCAGCTGCCTCTTAATAGCAGTGATTTCACAGCCTAGATGTGTCAGTGTAAATAAATAAGAATGCTTTTATCTGTATTGTATTTGCCATCTTCCAGCTTATTGTTTATACATATATGTTCAGGAAAGGGAGACATTCCGCAAAGACCTCTCTGGTTTCTACATTACTTCATATACCTTTATCACTGTGTCCTTTGTGCTTCTCCTCCCCCAGGTTCTCCACTATTTCAGAGATTATTCTCCTAAATAAATATTTGCTCAGCACCCATTATGTATTTGCAAGTTAAATTATCTGTATTAGTAAGAAAAAGATTGAAGCTGTTTTGAAGATGAAGTTGATTCTTTTTTTTCCCCCCCAAGTAAATTTGAAATTTATTTAATAAAAAAAGGCAAAGAATTTTTCGCTAATGCCTGTGGGTAATCTCAGTTTGTTTTCAGTCTTCACTGTAACTCCAGCAGGTCAGTATCTGAACTTGACATAGTAAATCTGGAGTCACAGAGGGATGGTGCTGAGATGTAGCCAAATATCTGATGGGAGGACAGAGTGGAACCCACTGCTTGACCAGACTTACATTGGACATCAGCTGGCTGCTGAGCACTCACAACTAAATGTGAGGTGGGCATTTCCACAGACATCATCAACACGTTGTGGTAACTCCTGAGATCTGACCAAAGGCTGCTCTTTCAGCTTATTTGAAGTCTGTTTTCCTCATGCACTAGTCCACACAATGATGTTAATGAGATCCACAGCTCCTAATAATTTCTTCTTATTACAGAAATTAAGCTAAAACTTGTACTTGGAAAAAGACCTTTTCCCAGCTGCATGTCTCACTTCCCAGAGTCTGTGAGTCTTCCCTCCTCATCAAGTGAAGCTCACATCTCTTGCAGGAATGCCAGTGTGGCAGTCACAGTTGAGCCTCCATGTGTAGCCTCATGAAGATGGATGGAGCTGCCATAACATCTGTACAGTACCACTCTGTACTCTGGTACATAATGCATATTATAGTACATTATTAAGCAAATGCAGGAATTAGTCTTCTCTGAAGTAGAAGCATTCAAACTTTAAACTAAGAAAAGTAGGATAGATCCAACACCAACATGCCTTGCTACTGCATAACTTTTCTCCTTTTATCTTCCCCTACCTTTGAGGGATGACTCTTCCTCCCCTCGACACCTTGCTGAGGGGCCAGCTGGAGCTTCTAATCCTTCTCAAGAGCTTTTCAGCTCAATGACTGTACAAATATTTTAGTCAAGAAACACCCCTAAAAAACAAGGCTTAACTTTTCTGTTCCTCAGCTGGGTGACAGGGGTAATTACTGTGATAACTTCCCCTCTCTCTTGGGTGTTATGATGAGAAACTCATTAGTTATTTTCTGAGTACCCTGAGCCAAGTCCTTGAATGAAAGAGCTGTAAGGATTGTTTTAACAATATTTAGCACTTCAAAAGTTTTGGAAGCACTACCTAATTTTCCCAAATGTAAACCAGCTAAATTCTGCAGAGTAATTTGTGTGCCACACCCCTCAGCCTTTCGTCAGTCTTCACAATGTTCAGGAACTCACACGATATGGGTGTACGCTTCCCCTGTGTTAACTAGTCTTTTACTTTTCAGCTTTTTTCCCCATTTTTCCTCCCTCTAGCACACTTTCACATGCCATGCTTTAAATTAATACCACGTCAAAATATAGCTAAAGAAGCACCAGAGAACTGGCAAATGAAAACTTCCCCTCTCCACAGAAATGCTCAGTGTTTCCCTTGATGTAGCAATAAAATATCTGAAGTTTCCCTGTTCCAAGCTAATAAGAGGTGCCAATTGTATAAACAGGTGATTACTGTCAGGATGGGCGATGTGAATTTTTTCTTGCAAAAAAGTAATAGCTATTTTGATTTTGACAAGCAGCTGTGCTAAGTAAGTTTAATATCTTATGGCTGTAACATGCCATATAGGATGGACAAGAGGAAAAAATAACCAGGAGTTTAATAGCACATCTGTGGCTAGTTAGTTATGGTAAACTTCAGGTATGTGGTGATTTCAACATATGTTCCTAAATATTTTCCCAGCAACTGGATCTAAGACAAAACCTGTTACAGTCTTTTGGGGAGTAATTAATGCACCTAATCACTTCAAACCCCACCACATTATGAAAAAGTATGTGATTTCACTGTAAAAAGCGCAGATGATCACGTCCAGAAATGAGGCTCCAAGCCCACGACAAGTTCTGTAGGAATGGCAGGAAAATTCTGGCCCTGAGCAGCGACACTGCTGATGGGACATAAAACATAAACAGAGGCTCCTAATCAGGGAGGTTTTGAGGCCAGAGAGAATTATAAAGGCATGGAGCAGCAATAACTTGCATTGAGCAGAGCACAACTTCCCATTCACTTGTAGTAGTGATGACACGCTGCAGTGCTGTTGCTGAAGAGTTGGCTGGTGTGCAGCCAACGTCTCTGTGTTTTTCCTTTTCCCTTCCCTGTAAATTAATTCATCTGTATTTTCCCCATCTGGCCTGTCTTGCTCATGTTTGTGTGTTTCTGTTTTCCACAATTTCTGTCCATAATGGCCACTTGCAGGCCAGACTTGCAGGCGCTGCTCTTCATCTCCTGAGGAGCCAAGTCCTGGTGTTCCCTGCTTGCCCAGGCATGCAGACCTGCTCTGCCATGTCCCACAGGATCCTGATCTGAGCCTGCCTGCTGTGACACATGGGATGCTCTACTGCTTGCTGGCTTCATGCAGCCCCACTGTGCTCCTGTCCAGATACCCAGATTTGCACATACAGCTATCATCAGCTTTTGATCCATGGTTTCTTTGCCCTTCTCTTTGCAAGGGGATAATAATGGTTCTCTCCTCTGTTGCCCCATTGAGCCAATCTGCCCCACCACACTGATTTTTACCCATCTCAGTAGTCCTGCATGGCAGGACAGTGGCTTTAGTGCTCTTTTCCACAAACTGCATTTGTACACTTCTCTCTCAGCCACATTTAGTTCTTTCAGCCTTTTTAAGGATAAAGCTCTAAAATCAAGAATTTCTGGCTATGGTCCCCTTCTCTGGAAAGAGCCAGGAGACGGAGATCTCCTCAGGCAGCTGCAGGACTGTGGGCTTTGCATGGGAGCAATGCTCCATCACTTGTGCACACTGATCATCAACAGGCAGAATTACTTTCCTGCCTCCTCTGCTTTCCTTCATCTTTTCCCTTCTGGCAGCTACAGTCGGCACTGCAGTAACAACCTGAGACCACAGCCTCACTGATCCAAGCACTGGGCAAAGACAAAACCAGAAGCAACATCTGCCCAAAGAACTTGCTCTCTAACAGGCAGAGGGAAAGATGCTGCAGGAGCAAAGGGAGTCCCTGAAAGCTGCACTGATGATGAGAAGCTCAGCCCTCAGACTTCTCAAATCACAGACTAACAGCTCCATGTGTTACACCAACCCTCTGAGCAATCCACCTTGGACATGGCTTGGGGCTGTCAGACATCATTTGTTGTTAATTGTGAATCCAGCCCAAGGCATCTCTCCTATTGTCTCAAAAACCATGTTTGCTTTCTGGTGTCCGACTGTGGAGCTATGTCCATCTCAAGTTTTCAGGTTCTTCTCTATAACAGGAGGCCTAGGAGACTGTTTTCTTCTTTAGGAGCTTTTTCTCTGTTTTTTTTTAATTTCAATGTCCTTTGACTTTACTTGGGGGAAATTTTCAGTGATTGCAGGACTCAAGACTACCAGACAAATCTGCAGGAGTGCTTCCTTCCAAGGACTGCACCCCCCTTTGCAGCCCACAAAGTGCTCTCAAGAAAGATGTAGCAAAAGTTAGCCCCAGGTGCAGGGAGGCAGCTCTGAGATGTGCTGTCCTCTGTGCTTTTATCATGCTCCTTACAGGCTGTGACATCATGAAGACAAAAATTGTCCCTTCACTTTGACATCGGAATGGTCCAGTTTGCTCCTCCCCTCACCTCTTTCTATCCCCTAAATCCAGGGCAAAAGCAGCTTTCCCAACAGAGAGCAGTGAACTCCAGGAACAAGGACAAGCTCTGTGTGGCACACCATGACTACCCCACCAGAGCTAATGCTTTTGTCTTGGGAAGAAGGGATATAAACAGGACTGTCTCTTACAACCAAGGAGAACAAACAGCTCAGAGCTGCAGCCATGCCGAGGAGAAAATCAATCTGGAATGTTTTTCTTACCACTCAGAGGAGACAAGTATTTACAAAACCCAGAATTCCCAATTTGCCTGTCAGAGTCAAGATATTTAAATAATAAACTGTAAGTTGTGGCAGCACGGCTTCCTTGATGGAAAACCTTGCTATCGTCACACCCACATGAAGCTGCTCTGTGATGAAACCTAAACCTTCTACTGATTGACTACTGTGTCAGCTACAAGGCTTTACCATGGGAAAATACAGGGGTTTCCCAAGCAGCAAAGCCACAAAGAACTTCACATGTACCCTACAGAGGCAGGGTACAAGGGGTCTTGCTCAAGGTCCCCCTGCTGCCAGTGACATTGTCCTTGGTGTCTGCATCATGTGTCAGCAGCTGCAGGCTCACACCATCACTGCTGGAAGACAAAAGGAGATGTCCGTAGAAAAGCAGGTCAATGACGATTGCTCCCAGAGCCCTGTGAAACCGGGCCACCAGGAAACCTGTATTCAGTTCTGGGCTCTCCTGCAGACTTCTGCTGTGACCTTGGACTCATCGTGTAACTTTACTGCCCTTGTTTTCTCACTATTAACTGCAGCACATATTGAATAGGATTCAATTTATGAACATGTCTAAAAGCGCTTTGATAGCCCGGGGTAAAAGTCAATTAAGACAGGGAGAGCAGCTGATGGGCACAACCAATTACTAAAGTAAANGGGCTCGGCGCCTCCCGCAGCCGCGGCGCGGAGCGCGGCCGCAGCGCCAGCGCGGGTCGTGCGGGCCGCCGGAGCGGTGAGTGCCGGGGACGGGGCGAGCGGCGCCGGCGGGGAGGGCAGGGGCGCCAGCAATCCCAGTGCCCCGGAGCGCTCCGCGGCTGTGGGGGGCACATCCCTCGGGTTCCCATCCTTTGCACCTGCTCGTTCCTCNCTTTTTTTTTTGAGAGTATTATTAAACCAAAAGAGATTTGCAAATTATTCACCTGTTTCTAGAGGCCGAATAAATAATGGGGAGGGGAGAGGTGGGGAAGCAAGCAACCAATAACGCTTTAGAAACGCTTGAAAACCACGTTGAAGACAAGCCCATTGGGTGCATGGCCAAGTGCCAGCAAGAACAGCAAGTTTTGGAAAGGACTGCTCTCGTCCCTCTCCATCCTTGATAAACCCGTCTTCCCTCCTGCAGATTCTCCTTGTGCTGAGAAAGTTGATGCGGTTCATCTCAGCTGAGCCGTGGGTGCTCAGCTGTGGAGAGGGAGAGAGAGCAGGAGCCGCGCGTTCAACTTTCCGGAGCACACACGCTGCCTCCCGCGAATCCCGACGCGGCGCTGCCCGGCGGGCGGGCCGGGCACGGGGGGACGGGCGGGGCGCCGGCACCGTCCCTCCCTCCTTCCCTCCCTCCCTCTCTCATCCCTCCGTACGTCCGTCCTCCCCG
>VXBI01013939.1:510898-611585 GCA_013397375.1 Toxostoma redivivum | reverse complement strand
CGGCATCCCCCCGGCAGCTCGCCCTGAGCCGAGGTCCCGGGGAAGTTGGTCGGTGCCGCTGTCTGGAGCCGCTCCCCTTCGCTCACCGCCGGTCTCTGTGGTTGATCCCCTGCGCCCGGGAGCGGGGATCCAGCTGCGGCTCGGTGCCGGCTCTCACCCACCCGAGAGGATGTGGCACCGGGGTCTGAAACACCAAGTGCCGTCCCTCTTGGTGTTTATCTGTACTCCGATATTTACACAGTAGTCAAATGGCTCTTTGGGTTATTTTACTTTCTGGTGGTTGTTTTAAACCATGTCCTGTTGCAAAGGAGACAAAACCCCAGCTGTTCTGTCAGATGGAGATCTGTGCTGTTATGTCATTTCATAATTGCCTCAGAATTGCAAATCATGGCCTTAGTCTGCCACTGGATCTGTGCCAAAGGACTCTTGCATCTATTAAGGATGGGTGGTTGTTTGGGTTCTTTTCCCTTTCCCTTTTTTTTTTTTTTTTTTTTTCGGTCAAGAGTTGAGAATAATGGCTTTTTATTGGTGTGAACTCTACACATTAAGTTACTCCAGCCCATGTCTTTAAGTGAACACACGATGTAACTGTTCTAAGTAGTCAGTGTGATTCACAGAGTCAAGACATTAAATCTTGGGTAGTGACAATGAGAATTGTGTCCTGCTGAAAAGTATTCAACTGCACTTCTTTGCGTGAGCTGGAGCAGTTTCTCATTGTTACTTCAGAAGTTCCGATTCTGCCCAGAACGGCTGTTGCTTTTTGTGGGTAACAGGCACATGGAAAATAGCAACCTTCCGGCTTCAAACTAAACAATATCAGATTAATGACAGAGAAGCACTCTACAGATCAGAGATGCAGCCACTGGCAGAGCCTTAATTTGTGCCAGCACTTGGTTTGTAATCACAGAGGCTAGATCTGCCCTACCCTACTATGCTGTGCATGGTACCACTTGGAGGAAACAGTGTGGTCCTGACAGCTGTTCCCTTTTCCAAGGATGCTTTGGGCAGCAGGAGGAAGTTGAGGCAGACCACTGTCATGGGGTAGAGAAGCTGGGCATGGCTGTGCCCCTCAAGGCAGGGTCATCTCTAAGCTGCCCCACCAGGGCACATTTGAACACCAACCAAAACACCAATTTAGTCTGTGATTTCAAAGGCTGGGTCCTTCTGCATCCTCACTTCCTATGCTGATGTTCAGTATTTCTCCACACTGCAACATGTATTTGCCAGCTCTTGGAAAAGACGGATCTTTCAGGGTCTGCCAGGCTGTGTGAATCAACTGGCATATTACAGTACTATATTGTTCTTTAGATGCATAACTTCACTGGCCTCTTATGACCTAAAAAGCACACAGAAAATAAACAAGGGCATATTGTTCAGTGGGAAGGATGCAGAAAGTTCTTCTATGTTAGCTGTTAGTTAGGGAAACATTACTTTTAAGTGTTTCTCCTGATTGTCAGAAGAATGACATGGCACATGTGAGCTTGTTTTTTGCCAAGCAAGCTCTATTTGGAAGGTGGGGCATTTCTGAACTTCTTGGTCACCTTGGAACTAGTTGCGAGTGCATAGCAAAGTCCTGCCCAAATCTTCTCCTCTAATTAATTTGGCCAGAGGCCATCCTAATTAACCTTGAGGGAGTTCAGGGGTGGGAGAGCTTGGTATGAAACCATTGTTCTCTTGTAATTTGCCGTTCACAATGTGTTGACCAAGCCATGAGCTGCATCTCTAAAATCCTCTGGGTCTCTTGCTGAAGCCATTACACCAGTTTATTTGTTTTTTAACAGATGTTGTTTTCTAATCCTTGGGTGGAAGGGTTATCTTGCTTTCTGCAACCTTGTTATTGTGCTTTGTTGCAAGGGCCAGTAGACTTGGGCTTGCTGGGGAAACTTACTCATCAGTTCCAGCTGTGAAGGAAGGGGTTGGTCAGCTTTTCAGCAGTTCTGATGCGATTGTTAAGGTCTCTATGTGAACTGATGGCATCTTTTCACATCTACCTAGAAATAACCCTCAGTTCTTCTGGTACTGGCAGTGCCTGCAGGGAGCGAAAAGCTGCAGGAGCCTCTTTGCCCAAGAGTATTACTGTTAGGATATTAATGGAATTTGTCAGCCGTAACTTGGACCGTCTCAAATGGTGAGGCAAGGGAAAAATCTGAGATAGTTGAAAAAAGGAAAAAAAAAGTTATAAGTTGTGTTCTGCTTTTTGAAAATGCTCATAGCACCCTGCAGGTGATGAAGGGGGAAAAATGAACAGCTGTTTCTGAAATTCCAGCATGATCCATCTTCCCCCTTATGATGACCAGTCATCACACTGCTCAGCTTGTTGGTCCAGGGGCTTATCTATGCTTGGGGAGTGGGTCACCATTTACCAGCCTGGGCTTGCCTTACTGGTGGGCAGCTCTGCCCAGCACACACAGTTCCTCAGCAACACAGCATTGCTTGTGTACACCCTTCTTAAGCATCTGTCTAGTTGGGTTTTTTTATGCTACTGCATAAAAATGCTACTTAGGCATTTATTTTCTGGTAGAGCAAGGGGTTGGGGGGAAATCCTGCTGAGACTACCAGTCAGGACACACAGATCCAAGAAAGAAAGATCAAAGGCATCTGTAATACAGGAAGAAGCGGAGGGTCAGTTTGGAAGAGAGGGCATTTGATTATATGTACAAGGGTAATATAAAAGGGATAACACACAGGAGAGGATGGTAGTGTCCAAAATGAGTAAACAAACAGATGTGTAAGACTATGCTGAGAATTTATTTACTCCAGAACACACAATCCTTATCTCTTTGAAAGAAGAGAAGACCACACCAACCTTGGAACTTCTGCTCCTAGCCACATTTGTGACCAGGAGAAAGTGTTTGTTTATGGATCCCTCCTCCACTGAGTCCTGGCCTGATGGGCCGGCCTGTCCTGCTGTGATTAGTAGGATGCTAATGTGTGTAATCCTTTTGATCACAGAGCCCAGGCTCTATAAGTCATGTCACTGTCACCTCAAAGAAGTTCAGCCTTGTGATAGATCCCTTATTAAAAATTTTTGGTTTGAAAGATTTAATAAAGAAAGTTATTATTGAGATCTTCCTTTTTTCTTCTTTTGTCTTGTACAGATGGAGAGGTTTTCTATTAAAAAAATACAAAAAATAATACTTATTCATGAAGTCCTAATGTGGGAGTAGATTATTAAGACTTTGCCAATAGGTATTTTAGGTGGGGTGATTAGCCCGTAATGTCTTGGTTTTAAGATGTGAGCAACAAATGTGATTCCCTGTGCTTTGTTCCAACAGAGTGGACTGTTCCATACAAAACTGTAAACAGCATGGAAACATTCATCTGAGTCCTAAAAAATATCCTCTTCTGCAGTTCCTTTTTGGGAGGCAAAGAGCTGACTAATTACACTTTGTGTAATAAATGTACTATTTTGCTCTCCTGTTGTGACAGACAAAGGCTGTCATTTGAGGAAATGCACCATATGCTGCCAATTGGTGTAAGGACTGGTTATATCGGGAGCACAGAGTATCAGTGAGTCCTCTTTAACAATTGCTCCTTCTCTGAAAAAAATCTGGGCCAATTTCAGTGGACTAATGTGCTGTTCTATCATCAGTGAAAGCAAGCTGTTGACATTTTGAAAAACAGCTAATAGAAACAGCAGTATCTGTGCATGTTTGGACATATCCTCTCTCTCTGTTATGCATGTACATCTATTTGGATGCTTAGGAGCCTCAGCCTATCAGTGCTCAGTCAGGTCTGGATTGGTCCGTGGCAAATTTAAAAAATCAAACTTATTTTGGATACCAACTCCTATCCATGCACAGTGGGACATCTTTTTCAGCATTGTGTGAACCCAATACTCAAACACCCACAATTACTTAAAAAAAAATAAAATCCCTTTCCCTACCATTTTTTCTTGGCAAGTGTGAGAAAGCAGTGTCTGAAACCCCCTAACAAATGGCAACACCTGAAGAGCAGCTGTCACTCGCTGAGATCTGCCCCAGGAGATGCTGTGCACTCTCTCTCATCCCATAGTGGGTTTGCAGATGCATCTGCACCAGTGAGGTACAAGACAGGAACAACTACCTTCCGAGAGTTAAATAAACTCTTTAAGACTTGCTCCTCTCATCCTCCCCACTTCCTAATTTTATTGGAGACACATTGTATCATTAATTTGTTCTCTGGCACAGTTCCTCCAGGATTTCAGTGAGGTCTTTTTGCTCAAAGAATGCAAAGAGGATGTGAGCTGTAATTTTCACTGTCTGTGAATCTCTGTGTTAGAGAAAAAATGTGAACTCTCCTGCCTGCAGGTAATGAGAGTTGAACACAAAAATTCACATATTTCTTTTTAATTTCTTTGAGGTGAATAGGAGGGACTGGCCTGGGAAGACATGCAGAGCCAACATAAAGTTGGCTTATCTTCCAGCAATGACTTTGGCATGTCTTTCTCCCATGTAGTCTGCAGAGGTGATTATGTTTGTAGCATTAACGGCTTTGAAGCCTTCAGCAGCATGGACTCTAATGGGAACTTTCTTGAAGCTTTGCCTGGTGCATATCCATGATCTGATAAGAGTTCTTTGGTCAGGACCCTGTTCTGGTGCCTCCTCTCATCTGCTGCCTCTTCTCTGCTCAGGAGCCTTCAACCCACAGTGTGTGTCTCAGCCTCCCTGTCCCATCCCTGGAGGAGAAGCAAAGTTTCTTTTTCTACCCCTGTGCCAGACCTGCTTCCCCTTAGCACCCCCTCACTCTTCCCTGCAATGCTGAGATGTCAGGAAAGGAGGGTGCAAGGAGAGTTGTAGCAGGAGGGCTGGTGATAGAGGGGAAAGTCACGCTGTATTTGAGGTGAGGTGGCTATTTGTAACACAGAGATTTGTACAAAAGAGTTTTGATTTTCTTGGAAATGTGTGGAGCATGCCAACCAAACGATGAATTTTTTGGGGGGAAGGTAGAGGAAGAATATAAAAAAGTTTAGTTTCCATCCCAAATCCCTTATTTCTGAGGCAGGATTGCTTCGTCTGTACTGCTTCTGATAGATGTTCATTCAGTCTGTTCTTGAAAACCTGTATTGATTCACAGCCTGTCAGCATCAACAGTGGATAACTATCATTATGGCTAGACAGTTCCTCTTAATATCTAATCTAAATCACCCTTGCTGCCTCCTAAGTCAGTCCCTTTGGTTATCCACTTCTGCAGGGAGTAGGACAAGGTTATCACAGCCTTTTAGCAGCCTGACATATTTAGAACTTGGTATCATCTCTTGTTCTCTCACCCTCAATCTTCCACGCTTTTCTTCCAACTAAGCAAGCCCACTTCTTGTACCCTCTTCTCTAGGGGTCACACTTGGCCAAATTTTTTATCATTCCTGTGAGCATCTTGCTTGAGGCAGGACCCAAGCTGGATATAGGACTGAGAGGAGTAAAGAGCCTGATGTGTGATGCTCTTCTTGCTATATCTCCAAGCTTATTCACCTGTGTATACCAAGCCCTGCATTGCTCTTATGAAACCATAGAATTGTTAATCTTGGAAAAGGTCTCTAAGATCATTGAATCAAATTATGTTTTCCCTCTTTATGACTCTAGCCCCAGAGACTCTTTTACTGTACTGACATCCTTCTTCTTCAGCATGTTTTTTTTACACCTGCCTGTATTGAATCTCAATCATTCATTTCAGACTGAGTCTTTGATTTATTAAGATTTTATTCTAATTTTAATCCCTGAAAATGCTCACAGCATTCCCCAGAGATTTGTAATTGTAATCTTCCTCCTAATTTACAAGTCATTAATGGACATACTGAATAGAACAAGACCCCAGGCACAGCCCTTATGTGTCTTTTCAGGTTGACATTGGACTTGCTACTGTTCCTTGAGTACAGATTTGAAGCATTTGTATGCCTGCCCACAGTAAAGTATACCTCAATTGTATTCACCTGGTTTGCATACAAGACTATCACATGCATTCATCAAAGCTTTCCTCATTCCAATGTGTGACTTCTACTGTTTTTTCCTCCCTAGTCACTATGCTCCCAGCTCTGTCAAAGAAGAAAATTAAACAGATTAGGCTTAATTTGTTCTTGACAAGTCTGTATTTTCTGTTTTCTCATGACTTTATCATGTGGGAGTGGATGCAGCTGCAGTGCAAGGCAGCAAGCAGGGAGATGGAAACTCTTCTTGGATCACACACTTGCTCCCTCCTGCTCCACGATAAATCAACACTTGTTATAAGTATTTACGAGGGAATTGAACAATAATTTGTCTGATTTGATATCAAAGCAAGGCTGTTTGGTCTATGATACTGCAGATCTGTCTCCTTCCCCCTTTTGTTTGAAGTTAGATAATATGTTTGCCCTTCACTTATCCTTTGAGAATTTCTAGAAGGTATTTACTCATGGCTTGGAGGCAGCCCTGACTAGTTCCCTTCTTCCTGACTCCTAGCCTATGCTTAATTAAGCCCCACCGAGTTGGATACATCCAACTTGCATTAGTGTCCTCCCATCTCTTTCTCCTGTGTTCTGGCATATCTTTGCATTAAATAGCTAACATTTGATCATAGTGAACATTATTGTTGAAGGCTCTTCAAACATGCTAATTTTATCTTTCCCAATGGAGCGTGTGTCTGCAAGTCAGTGGATATGGTGCTGATTGTTTCCATAGCAGAGGGCAGGGGGATGGCATTCTGGGGTGGCTGCTTGCACAGCACCACTGCAGCCTGCTGACAATAAAGTCAGTCCCATCTGACTTTATTGTCCTGCAAAAGATGAAATTAGCAAGGTAAAAGCCTTCTTTAATGTGCTTTTGATAGGCTGTTTTATATGCACACATGCAAAGCCAGAGTGAGAAAACAGGAGCAATTAAAATGTCCAAAGCCTTAGATATTCTCCTGGGATGTAGCTCAGGGTTATATTTAGATGGAGCAAGTAGCACCATCTAGTATTAAAACAATCGTAAGAACCTGTTTTCCATTGCTCCAGTCTGTCAGGCTTTTATCACTTGATCTGAGACTTTCAGGTTATGTCTCTCTCTCAGGCTAGGTTTATTTTAATACTGTCAGCTAAACCAATTCAAATTCAACCATTTCCAAGAAAAACTAGGGGGGAGGAAAGAAAGAATGTTGTTCTGCCCACATTAGAAAAGGGAAAGAAAATAAATCCTCCAGCTTTTTGATTGAGAGCTATAGTGCCATCACGTTCAGAAGCAGGATCGATGGTGACAAGGCTTGGAGACATCTGTGCATGTTCTTGGCAGACTCATCTCTGTTTTGAGTTATTCTGTTTTCTGAAGACTTTTCTCCCCATCTATCAGCACACCCCAGCCTCTGGTGCTGAGCAGCCCACTGGTGACCCAGCCCTGTGCTCACTCCCTCACTGCTCCAAGGGATGTGCCAGCAGAACATGCCTGTGTAGTCCCAGCCCAGGGCTGTGCTGCTGGAGTGGGATCATCCCTGTAATGACAGCTCCTGCTTCCTCCAGGTATAGGTGAGATGGGGTCTAAAGTCTGGGAGCAGAGAGTGGGCACAAAGGTGCTTCTGCTGGAAGCGTAGACAGGACAATAGGTGTTCATCAGGAGGGGAAGGAAGAAATTGGAGTGATGGATGCCAACTGAGGACTGGGCAGCAGAAGCTGTGAGGGGTGCAGGAGGAAGGATGGGGCTGACTGGCACAGCGATGGGCTGTGTGGGAAGAGTGGTTCAACTGGTGGGACCAGGAGACAGGAGGGCAGAGAAATGATCCTGGAGGAGAGGAGGAGGACAGCAAGGAGGATTGGTGAGTGTGGAAAGGAGGAAATGAAGGCACAGGGGTACATGGTGGTGAGGAGTTAACAGGGGTGGGGGAATATGAGGCTTCCTGGACAAAAGTGTTGGTGTTGGATTAGATAGAGGGATGGAGGAAAGCACAGTACACACATTACTGCAACCAGGTTTTTGGCTCATCCCCTGTCTTCATTGTGTGGACAGGTATTTGCCACACTTAGGTTCATGTGCAGAGGCACGAGATTCTTGCCGCAGTTGCTTTGAATGTACCTAGTTCACTTTTCAAGCTGAGTCCTTAAAAAAAATCAGGTTGTAAGCACTTCAGACTGGGTGCCTAGAGTGGAGAGGGTTGTTTTCACTTTAGTCTCTCTGCATAAATATTCTGTCTGGCACATGTCTCATATGAAATAGGAATAATGTCACCCAGACTTGAGTGAAGATAAGCTTATTTAATGTGTGATCCATCTAGATAATACACTTTGTGATTCAGAAGCCTGTTAGTAACTTTATCTTCAGAGCAGTGTTTGAATAGCTGCTGTAGAGACAGCCCAGGAAGAACTACCATCACCTAGCCTGCACACCAGTTGAGGCCAGAGTTCTGCAGAATTCTGTAGCCTCAAGTCATGTAATTAGAGACCGCAGCAAATTGTGTGTCCATGCCCGGTGCCGTGATTTTGGCAATTCTTGATGTTGTGTGCTTCATTTTGCAGTATGAATCATGTTCCTTCGATGTTTTCTTTTCTTGAAAGTTGTACAAAATAATTTACATTATTGTTACAAATAGTTCTGTAGAGGTGGGCAGGGAAAATCATGCTCAAGAAGGACTTCAGGGGTTGTATTCAGCCAGTTAAAGGATTACCACCTTCCCCTACATTTCAAGTAGTGGAGGGCAGGAGAGATGTTACAGAGGGCAGCCAGGACCAAATCCTCTGTCATTTCTGGTCTCCCACCCAGTATGTGCCAGGACACTCTCTGGAACTTGGCTAAAGGAAGAAGCCTGCCAAGGGGCTGCTCCGAGCACCATGAAGGGAGCATTCAAATGCCATGCAAGTCATTTCAGAGCATGGAGGTAAGACCTGCTTCTGCCACTGCTGCAAGTGCTGGCATTTATCACCACTGGTATTGGTCATCATAGAGATGGTGGTGGTACCCCCCACCCCCAAAATAACAAGGCTTGGGAACCCCTGCCACTGAAAAAAACTACAGACAAAGGCAAATCATAAATAGAAAACAATATGTTTCCCCCACTGAGAATGAGTTCCAGAAGCAGCTCAGAGGAAACTAGCACCAAATTTCTTCAGAGTGTTTTTCAGGAGTGCTTCGGGCTTTTTTCAGGCCGGAGGTGAGATCCATGCTTGTGGACGGAGCACCCCAAGGTGAGGCACTCTGATGACGTTTCCATCTGGTGATCCCATTGTGTCCCGCTTGCCCAGGCTGTGGGGTCCATTGTGTCTGTCTACATGGGGGCTGATGCTGATTTCCGCTGTTCACGCTTGTTTCTTTGCATCTGACAGTGCTGTTGTGAAGTTTCCAGAGAAAAGCTTGGCCCTTGTTTCCAATGTAATGCAGAGTTGTACCGGCTGCTGGGGACAAGTCGGAAACACTGGCAAGATAGCAGGCATCCTCAGGAAGCAAACCCTATCAGAAAGCACTGATGTCATTGGCAAACAAAACAAATGAGCAGTGAAAAAACAAACTGTTTTGCAGCACTGTTGATCTTCCCTCAAATTAGAAGTTCTGCACAGCCTTTACTCTGCGGTCCAGTCTGACAGATTATTTACATGGCAAGGCTGCAGCAATGGTTTTATTACTCCTGCCAATCCAATTCCTTTGATTTTTTTTAGGTTTATTTATCTAAAGGAGGGTGGGATGAGTGTCCCAGAACTCTAGCCAGATTTAGAAAGCTGGCCAGCATCCTTGCAGATGATGGATGCTGACATGATTGATGTCCTGCAAGCTTTGATCAGGCAGGACTTCCAGCTTCCCTCTCCCTGTTCAGGTCCAGTGCAGGAAATGCTACTTCCCCATGACTTCTGCACACTCCTTTGAGGCTGTACCCCAACAATGTCCCAACTAGTGGCCACCTGCCACCATTGCTGCTGGCTTCTCGGAGCTTGTGCCATGAGCATGGAGCAGGATTCTCCTCCTTGGTTGTTCTCATTGCAGAGTTGTGATGGGCATAGTGATAGCATCTTTCTCCCACATGGGCCTCCCACCACACATAACACCATGGGGTTTCCCCTTCTACACATGGTGAGTTTGCAGAGCAGGAAGAGATGGTCATACCAGTTCCTCATGGCATACTTCCACTTGTTGCTCCTCACCACTGGTGCCAAAAGAAGGATCAGAGTAAACCCCATGGGCTGGAGGTTTCTCAGCCACGCACCTTTGCCTCTCTGATGGCTGCAGTGGGTGGCAGAGAGAGGGTTAAACTCTTCTCCTAGGCAGCCTGATAATAGCAGGAAAAGCACATTTCTTCCTTGCACCTGTGAGCGCTTCAATGGGCTTTCTGCTGTTTATGGTAGTCACATTGGATCTTTCTCCTGTTAGAAGCTGAACAGTTCTAGCAGCCAGCTGTTCCCTTTGCTCTGCTCATACCTGGCTCCTTGCACAGTCCGGGCAGGGGGTGGATGGAAAATCAGCTTTTTAGGTCAGCATTCAAAAATAGCCCACAAAGCCTTCCCTTCCTTCCATGAGGGAAGGGTCCCATTCCTCCCTGCTTTCTGCCTGCTTGTACTTACTGCTGGCTCACCTACTCTTACTGGAAATTTGGAGTTCTGTTCCATCAGGGGCTATTATCTTCAGCACAGAGCTTTATTTCTCTGTTTTTAAAGGATGTGTAGTGTTACATGTGTGAAAAGGGAGGAGGTTCATTAAGCTCTAGGAACGAACCGGTTTACATGTTCAGGAGGCTGTCAGGCTGGAAATGCACTTTTGCTGTGTTCCAGGATAAATTGTGGCTCTGCGTGAAAATTGTGCCTTTTTTTCTACACTGTGAGCTCTCCTCGGGCAAATGCTGTGGCCACTGTGGGCAGCACAGCGCAGAGGTGTCTGGAGGGTCCCTGGATGCCTGGGAGCTGCGCAGCAGCTGGCCAGACTGGCTCCACAGCTGGCACAGCATCCTGGAGTCAAGGTGGGACAGAAAATGGATGGGGCGCTGGATAGGCAAAAAGTGGCCATAACACATGGAGTGCTGCAGCACAGAAACTGATTTATGTAGCATGCCAACCCATCCACTTCTGTGTATATGTAGCCTGAGAGATTTAGTACTAATAAACATGCAATGGCCATCTCAGTAGTTGCTCTGTTTCAAGTAAATCCTTGTAAACAGTAGTGAATAGACTTCTCCCTTTCTTCACGCCCAAGAAGAGCAGTAGAGACCAGTGTATAAAATGCACTTTTGTGTCATGATCTTTGTAGAGACAGTCTCCTTTTAAGCAGCTGCCAGTGCAGGGGTCATGATCCTCAGGTGGACCTGCTGCTACTAAGGACATGCAGTACTCACTCGATGTGTTAAATGAACTCTTCATGCAGGGAAAATAATCTTATGGTTTATATTTTACATAAATCTATTTCTGTGTGTTTTACCTTTTATCCACCTTTTAAAAATTTCTTTCCTTTGGTAACACAGTTCAAACAGGGAGGAATGTATCAGGATGGGTCCATTGTTTTGTACAACCTTCAGAACAGAACATTACCTTCCACAAATTTTAAAACTCTGGAAGAATGGGTATTCTACAATTGCCATAATAAGCTATGAGAGTGGTATAGACAATAGAGACTGTTTTCAGCCAACTAATTCAGTTTGCTGGATCTTTGCTCTAGTCAGTGCAGAATTGAGGGCTGTCATGAGGGAAGAAAAATCTTGACCGTCCTGTGTCTTGCAGATTCTTGAGATGCAATACACATGGGCATCACGTGTTGTTTCCAGTCATGTTACACAATGGAAGTGTGCTGTAAAAACAGCATACTTGAAATCTTAGGTTTAGGTTATTCTAGCTGAGGATTGCAGCAGGCTAATGCAGGGAGAAAAGAAAATACTGTTAAAAGGACTGTGTAGCTGGGGTATTGCATGTTATTACCTGGGTTTCTCATGTGGTTGCATAATTCGTTTTTGTTCTTATGCATATTTTGTCCTTGTTCATGTGAACATTTTTTTTAATTGGAATATGCAGAGCTGTAGGGAGAGGCTTATTACTCTGTAATCCACCCCCTCTTCCTGCAGCAACTTAAAACATAATACAGAGCACACCTTTCAATGACTGAAGAAAGATAGTTTTCTAAAGAAATGCCTGCTCAAGTTGTGGGCTTACCCCCACTGCAAAGTTTTTGAGATCACATTAGTGAAATCTGAAAACTGCAATCACCAGTGAATTCTAGAGTGAAAGGGACTGAGTCAGCAGCAGCAGCACAGCATCTGCTGCTTGGCTGAATGCAGGGAGGTGTATTGTCTAGGGAAGGACAGCACATGATTCATCAGCATCTGCATGTACTTTGCTTCATCTATTTTATTAAGAGGGTGAAAAACTGAGTACCAGAGATGAAACTTTTAGCTTCAGTAGCTTACTGGCTGATCAAAGGTATCTTTCCTTGTCTAAAATGGCCTTCTGCTTGGTTTTGGTTATGTTTTATAGTGATGGGTCCAGCTGGAAAGAGCTTTCTGATGGCACAGCTGTGAGTGAAACAAGCACAACATGTTCAGTGTCGAAGACCTCCTGATTTCTCATGGATACAAATTGTCAAAAAATCCCGCTGTTTCATATGAGAACAGGTATGATGGATACCGGCATGAAATCACGGGGAACAGATCTGCTCAGAGAACAGCACTGAACGGGATTGAAGCAGAATCCAGAGCTGGGGCCTACAACAAGAGACCTCTAGTGAAAACCAGCTCAAGCAGCACTGAAAGCAGCCACGGGAGCCAAGGGAGACAAGCAGGTCCTGGTTACCACCATGACCTTCAGGGTTTGTCCACTTTTCATACTTCAGAAGGGGGGTAAGTTTCAGCATCATGCCATGGCTTTGCTTTCTCTTTCTTTTGGTTTTGACAGATAATTAATCATGACTCTAACCCTTAACACCATCTTCCTGTGATCCTTTCCTGCTCCCATCCTAGAACCATTTCCGTTCACTGGATGTCTATATCCAGTGGCACATCCATTCACCTGCTGCTAGAGAAAGGCCTTTGGGAGAACTGGGATAATGGGAAGTGGCTGAATGTGGGAAAATATGTTTTATTAATGTGGTCTGTATGAGAAAGGCCTTTCTGATGGACTTAAGAAAACTTAGTTCTAGCACAGGAGAAAAAAAAGGGGAAAAAGGTCTTTCTTTTCTTCAGTTTTAAAACTACACCCAGCTTCTTCTGCCACTTACACATCCAGGTTTTACTGTGGATTCAGCCACATGCAACTCTTGGTGAGTGTTCCTACATGCATTGAGGACTCACTTGTTCTCCTAAGGCTGCTCTTGTGGAGTAAACATAAGAAGATGCCTGTGCACTTCTTTTTTAAAACAGCTGCAAGCCAGTGGAAGCTCTTGCTGTCACTCCATAAAACGTGCTTGTACAACCATGCTTGCTCAACACTGAGTACGTGCACAGCGGGGCTGGGGCCGGCTGGGCAGGAAGAGCTGTGTGTACACACCGATGCTTGGCCATTGTTCTGCTGCTATTTGAG
The DNA here is from genome assembly GCA_013397375.1 of Toxostoma redivivum. Lineage (NCBI taxonomy): Eukaryota > Metazoa > Chordata > Aves > Passeriformes > Mimidae > Toxostoma > Toxostoma redivivum. The sequence goes on along the minus strand of VXBI01013939.1, from coordinate 598,186 downwards.
TGCTGCAGATGAACAAAGGAAAGGGGCTCGAGCAGGACTGGAAGCCAGCCCAAGTATGACGATGGTTTACAAGGAAAAGCCCCTTCCTCCCGCCGAGTGGGCTTGAAACTGAAAGCAGGGCAAAACACTGTCACCTTGGGAGCTTGTCCTCTTACAAAGACCTTCAGTAACATGTGGCAAAGCCGTGTGTCCCCTAACTCCTGGGCTCATCTGCTCTTTCCCTTCACATCTTTTCCCCTTGCAAGTCTGTATGCCTGGAGCAGGAATGGCTGCTGGTTGCCAGTTGGGATAATGGGCAGGAAGAAATGTGAGCCCTCTAAAGCAGTCACAGGACAGCAAGTCCTGATGAAGGTCTCCAGGTGGAACTGTTCATTCTAGAGAAGGAAGGACAGAACACAGATGTAAAGGTAATTGGAAGGATCCTTTCTGGTGTGTTTTAGATGAAGTAAAATAGACAACACAAAATGTGAGGAAAGATACTGAAAAAGAATGAAAGGGAAAAAGATTTTGAAGTGGGGGGAAGAGAGTGTGCAGTGGTGCTGAGTAAGCTGGTGCTGAGTTTACAGTGTGGAGAAATAGAAATACTGTTGTGAAGAAGATCTGGCTGTGTAAGCCTGAAAGCTGCCACAGCACTGCTGCTCCTGCACCCTGTTAGTCAGAGCCTGTGTAGATGCACAGGAGTTTGGGAGGGCTCTTGCCTCCCTGCTTCCCATTCCTCTCAGTGCATCTGCAGGGGGTCACAAATCTGCCCCACATCTTGGATATGACAGAGATACCTGTAATTGCTGGCCTTGGCTAAATACCAAATAATGCTCTCTAACAGTTTAAACATCTCTTTCTAAATGCAAGGGGTGGGACCTGCGAGTCTACAGCATAGTTAAATATTATATCCTGGTTGTTAAAAGTGGCTTTTCCACATAAAATAGGGAACACAACCCAGGAAATGGCTTTGTCACACTTCCATAAAAATAGAAATATTTTCTTGCTATTACTGTTTCAGCAAACTCTGATTCCCAGGGAGCCTATTGCTAGCTCTCACAAGGCACCAGCAGCTGGGAAACCTTTATATCATCCCTTCCTTGCCATGCGTGGGAGTGTGGAGTGCCTCCAGTGTGGAGCGTAGCACAGCCATGGCCCGGCTGGTCCAGGAGGGGAGGGGAGAGCTCTCCAGGCTGGATCCAGGGAAGCTGCAGCACTGCAGCACCTCGTGTCAGCTCCTGAGCCCCAGGTGACAGTCCCTCTCCAGGTCCACTCCCAAGTCATGAGGCTGCCATGTGTGTGTGAGCTGCTCTAAAACTGAACAGAAGATACCTGTGGTAGCCCAGTTGGGAGTGCTCGGGCCAGTGACAGGTGGGCTGTGGTGAACTCCACTAGACATTCTGATATCACTGCTTGGTTTCTAGACTCCTATGGGAAATCAGCTGCTGGTTCCCAGGCTGGGAGAGTACTGCACACTGCAGATAGCTGGGGACAGTTTGGGCTCAAAGAGGAGATGATCATCCAGAAAGATACTCTCTGGGCATCGCAGGCTTCCTGCCATCATTTCCTGGTGCTGCTTTCCCAGTCAACACTGAGCAGGAACAGGTCGTGAAGAGGCCATGTGTCCTTCACAGATGGTGACAGCTCCACAGCAATTCAGAGCATGGCTTAGACTTCTTGTCCAGGGAATTATCTACACCATACTCTTGTTTACACCACTGATGTAGAAGAACTAATCACCTCCTGTACACTATGGAAGTGAGTGATGTTGCCAGCCTTGTGGCTGCTTCTGCAGGGAGGTTTGCAGGACTTGTGATGTTTTTTGATGGCAGGGGATGACACTGTTGTCTCTGCTTATTAAGGTTGTTCTGCTGACCAGACTTGCTGAGAAGGATAGAGACTTCATAGCCACTGCTCCTGCTGCTTGTGAGGGCAGAGTGATGCCCTGGTGGAATGGGGAAGTGGTGTTTGGCTCCATCCTGTTGTTCTTCAGGCAAAGTATGAGGGAGCAGATGGTGGGAGGGCTGTCCTGGCTGTCCTTGCTTAACTGAGCATTTGGAGGCCACACAGTAAAGATTTGGAAGAGGAGACAAGTCAAAGAAAATGGGAAAGCTGATCCTATGGGTATAGATGAGAGTTCTCTCTTCACAGGAGAACTCCCTCCTGATTGTGTTCTAAGTAGAGAGAAGAGGCACTTGCTTAGTTGTTTGTGTGGGAAGAACTATGTTAGTAGCTAGCAAATTTAGCGATAAATAGATACCATCCTTAATGAGATCACCTGCTGGAACAATTAAAAAGGCATACTGTTTTTTTTCCAATGCTGGATCTCAGCAGAGTGTATGTGAATATAGGATCTCATAATAGAAGCTGCCAGTGTCCAGAACAGCCCTCTGAAAATTTTTCCACCTTGCTGACTTTCTTAACAGTGCTTTTTGTAGGGCGCAAAGTCTGCAGCAGTGTCTGCAGCTCATGCAAGATGAGCTACTGAGTGCCCAACACCTTCCACTTGCATGCTGGCAGCCAGCAACAGGGACAGACATTCCCTACACAGCCCTGCAGTGGCCTAATTCTGCAGGGTTTGGACTTCGATGTCTGTGCCACACTCCTTCACTTTTGGCCCCATTAACTGCATCATGTGAGGTCCTGCTGGTCCAGTGTCACCCTAGGGGAAATGGGCAGCTTCAACCCACAGCTCTGAGCAAGACAGCTCAGTGAAATGTGGCTATGCACCTGGGAAGGGTAGACTGATGGCCTCATTTCTTGTAAAGGCCTAAATTCACAGAAAGCTAGAAATAGTTTTGGGGGTTTAAAACCATTTTAATTAAATTAACTTTATATAGAATCAATTCACAGCACTTTATGAGAGCAAATATGATAGTTGTTAGAAGGAGGCCTGTTAGAAAAGAGTTCATAATGTTAAAATCCACCTTCTTGATCCCTTGGGACCACTCTGCCCCTGAAACTTAAATCTCCACAGTAGGTTCCATGGTGCTGCTCCATCCTTGGCTCCATACTCCTTCCAGCTGTCAGGCACTTGTGTCCAGATATGCACTTCCTTGTGCATCAGCACCAGCACATCGTGGAGAGACACAGAGTTGTGTAGTGGCATAGTCAGAGATGAGGGGCTGTGAAGTCTTCTCTTTGGTGATGTGTCATGGGCACAAAAGACTGCACCATGACTGGTACTCATCATTCAGAGATCTGGCATTGCTGAGGCTGCAGGGAAGCATTTTAAACTTGGAGTGGCTCTTGGAAGTTTCCCCTTCCACCACTTTATTGACTGCAAGACCCAGAAGTGCCACATGTCCTGGAAGGAGGCACACTCTGCTGCAGTTATGTCCACAAGCAGTGCGGTTCTGCAGTGCTGCCCCACTGCCTCCTGCCTGCCATGCCTGCATGCAGGTGTGCAGGAGCTGCTCTCCATCACTGAGAGCAGAGGAAACTTCAGGATGGAGCTCTACTGGAGCGTCCTTGGAGCATCCTCTTCCCACTGCATAGTGTAATGTCATCTTCAGAAGTTTACAGGGTCCCTGATAGAAGCTGGCTGTGTAACCACTTCTAGTGCCTTAGCCAGAAGTTAGACAGATACTGTCTGTCCTATGAATAGATCTTAGAAAGGACCATGTTTAAAATGCTCTAAATGCCTCCTTTTAAATGTCTTTTTTACACTCTTGTTGCAATGATGACATAGTACAGGCTACATAGTGGACTGTATCATGTTCTGAAGTTCATTACTGGAGTGTAGTTATTAACATTATTAAATAAATTTAATCTTTTAAACAGCTTTTAATAAAGGGAGGGGCTCTTTCTCTGTTGAGAAGAATTTTGGGTTACTTTGTTGGGTTTTTTTTTAGTGGTAAATTAAGCTTTGCAACATCACTGGAAATTTAAAAATCAGAATTTTTAGGTGCTTTTCTAAGACATGCTACCACTTAAGCAGGAATCATCTCAAAGAAGTCTGATGGCCTGTGCTGAGCAAGATGTCAAACTAAATAATTGTAATGATCTCTTCTGACCTTGGAATCTACGACTGTACTTCCTGCAATTTCTGTAGACCCTTTCACAACGATGGATAAAATCAATCAGAAAGAGCAACCTGTCCATTTCCTCCTCACTCTTGCTGGACCCTATTTCTCACTTAATTTTGTAAACACAGATACAAATGGTGCCACAGCAATATGGGGATGAGATGAAAAGGTAGAAGACAGCATTTGTTCAGCTGTATGTTTCCACATGAAAGTGTTGGTTGTTACTACAATCAGATTCTGATATAGGAGGTGTCCTGTTATATTTCACTGATTAATGAAGATGTCTGTTCCTTCTTGGGCTTCAGCAGTCAAACTGTATTTCATGCTTCAGAGGCAGAACATTTTGTTCAGAAGTTCAATCTTAATCCAATTGAATTAATATGAACAAGATGCTCCTTATCCCAGTCTGGTTTTTAAACTTTTAGATTCATAGGATTAAGGTAATATACATGAAATGAAATTGCCATGGATCTGGATGGCTTAATTTCATTCTGAATTTTGACTTGTATTATGTCTTCACAAACTCCTATTTAAACAGATCATTGTTTTTAGTAAGAAAAGAGCCCAATGACACTGTTTATATACCTTGGGGTGGAGGGAAGAGGAAGAAATTCTTGAGTTCTATCTACATACTTGTCCTATTTCTGTCAATTTTGATTTTTCTTTCCAGTCTTATGCTGGTGGCAGCCACATAGTGTAAAGGCAGTTATATTGTTGGACACCTTAGGTACAAGAATAGCAGAATGCAATTCAAGTAGAAAATTAATTATTTATATCGAAGGGTACAAATTTTGTTCAGCAGGAATGTATAAAACAGTTTACACTGTTCAGACCAGACAGAGAACCTATTCTGTTCATGTAAATCTGTGTTCTGAATTTCTAATCTGCAATGTCTAATGTCTTTCATATTTCACTAATATATTCTTTTATTTAAGAATTTTATACTTCTTTTGAAGTATTTTACATTTTAAATATTGGTTCCATTTTATTCAAAACTATGTTGATACATCACCATTGTTGTGACATGTGTCATTTAATCCAAAGCACCCTGAAGAAATTTGTTCCCTCAGAAAGATGAACAAGAATCAATTCTGGAACTGACATGTTTAATTTCAGCACTTTTACCAGGATGCAAATCATGTTTCTTAGAGACTATATCTTATGAAATCTTATGATATAGACATCTACCTGTTCTCCCTACCTCTGCTTCTTGGAATCCTATTAAACTCGAATTCCGCAGTAGTTTCCTTGACATCTATGGATTTCAATTTAGCAGGATACAGAACTAATTCAAGACAGTCACTTCTGGTTTTAGAATGGCGTCTTAGAATGAGAGGCTGGTCTGGGTTGGAAGGGACCTTCAAGATCTTCTAGTTCCCAGCACCGTGCTATAAGCAGGGAATTTTCTAATGTCCATCAAGGAGAGCTGTGCATGTTTTCCCAGCAGGTAATTGTGTGCATTTGTCTCTCTTTCTAATATCTTTGCATAGCTAACAACATGTCAAAGGAACTTCTGTCCCTTCCTTTACCCATGTTAATTGACTAACTTTTAAATCTTCTCATTAAAATTGTCATCTGGTTGCAAATAGATTACACAAAACCCCATTGGCATAACTCATCATTTGACCTGCTAATGACCTTACACACGGTAGAAAGAACAGGCACCTGTGCACACTGCTTCTGACACTGCTTTTTTTTCCAGGGTATATGACAGGCCTCATTTAGCATGGTCTCCCCAGCCCAAGACTGATAAAGACCTTGCCTACTGGAGAAGACGAGGACAGGACTTCAGTGTGCTGCTGGGCTATTCCCAGAAGGCCAGTGTGGAGATGAAAGGCCTGGCTGCAGCCCCAGGGGCACCCCGGCACCCCAAGGAGAATCAGCTGAAGGTGGGGACAGGTGCAGGGTATGTCAGAAGAAGCGGCTTGCAGGAAAGCTGTGAAGTGCCCAGCGACTGCAAATGGCGAAGTCTGGAAGTAGAAAGCTGGAACCAGCCAAAAAAGGTTGGGAGGCAAATGTCTGAGGGTGACAGGGAGAAGCTGCTTCAAGAGCTGTATTCACTGACCCTGGGAGACAATGTACTGAGCACCCACAGCAGGGGGAAATCGCAGTCGTTGCCAAGGGTCCTTTCACCTGAGAGCATGAGGTGCGTGGAAATGCCCTCCCTGACCACCAGTAACAACTCGCTCAGCATCACTAAAACCCCCTCCTATCCCCCAAACAGACTGAGCGTGGAACCAGCTAAGCACCATGGAACAGGAGGCCATGTCCTTCCCCTGGTGAAACCCAAGTATGGGAGACCTCTCAAGCCTCCATCCTATGAACTGCAGCGACAGACTAGGGCACCTGCAGAAACCGTGGGTTTACAGGACCACTTCCAGAAAGAAGAACCAATCTCCTACTTAGCCAAAGTCAGTGAGCCAAGGCAAGATGCTGGCATTCCAGACTCTGGTTTGGAGCCCCCAATGTACGTACCTCCTCCTTCTTACAAATCCCCACCTCACCAACACGTGACCCCACATTCCCCCAGTGAAGTGCCTAACACCAACACGTGCGCTAGCAGTGATCCACAGGGTCCTGCAGAGCGGGTTGTCCCCTGCCAACGACCAGCCATGAATACTTTTGAAGTGGGGGGTGACCCTTGCAAAGACAACCATTTTCCTCATGGGAAGCAAAGCCATGCAAGGCGCCCTGCTGACCACCTGCGTTCCGTTCAGTATATTCCCTTTGATGATCCTCGGATACGACATATTAAAATTGCACCACTGGAAGGTCTGCAGGGCAAAACTAACCACACTGAAAATGCACGTAGTCCCAGTTCTGGTGCTTTGCAAGAGAGAAATCTTGAAGTACAGTACAACAGTGCCTTTGTGGATGCATCAAACTTGTCCAGTTCTGCAAAAGGAGAAAGAACTTCCAACAGCTCCACCCATAGCAACAGATGGTTGGCACCATCCATTCGAGATCAGGAAAATTGTGCCTTGACGGACCAAAAAGACAATTGTAGTGCAACTAATCACAGCCCCCGTAACGAAGCCAGCACAGAGTACATGAAAGGCAAACTTTCTGTAAGAAATTCACATATGGACAACACCTGTGAGACTGTTACAAAAGTGAAAAAGTTTGAACCTGGAACTGGGATGCAGAGCAAAAAGAGTTCAAAGAAAAAAATGAATGAAACTATATTTTGTTTGGTCTCTATCCCAGTTAAATCAGAATCCAATCTGCCAGATACAGATAGGAACAACAACATAACTCAGAGCCCTGATAAGAATAGGTTTGATAACAATGGGGCTTTGCAAGAACAAAGTCTCTTAAGTATGTCTTCAACAGACTTGGAGCTACAAGCGCTTACAGGAAGCATGACCAATAAAAATGAGTTACAAAAACAAGAGCTGTGGAGACCAGAAGAGTTCAAACAAATGAATGACCTCAGATTTATTCAGCCTACAAAACACAGAGAGCTCAAATATTCTGGCTCCTGGCCAGGTGATCAGTACAAAGACCAGCAGACACAGACCAGTTTCTCTGAAGAACCTGAGAGCCCAGAGTTTTTCCATGGTACAAAGCCTGGGAAGACTGATAGTAGCAAACCACTATCTCCAAAACTCCCGGGATGTACAGCATCCATGATGGGGGCAAAACAGACAGGATCTCCTTCTGATGAGAGAGGCTGCAGGCAAAGCGGTTACAGTATGAAGGGCCAGACACACCTCAGCCAGTCTAGCAACAGTGCATTTTCCAGGACTGCCCCCTCAGTCCTTCAGTCTCCCTCCCCAAAAGCCCACCAAAGCCAGCCTGTGCCTGTCCAAGAGAGGGAAAATGGCCTTCTTTCCAAGGGAGATGTAGTTAAGGGAGAACCAGGTGCTCCCTGCAACAGTAAAGAACCATTTGGGCAGTTCCTGTTGAAACCTGTAAGTCGCCGCCCCTGGGATGCAATAAGTGAGCTAGAAAGTTTTAACAAGGAGCTGCAAGGGCAGGAGGAGAGCACAAGCAGTGAAGAAGATTTGGAAAGTGCTGCAGCTCCTCTGCAGGCAGGTGCCTTTATGCAAAGGAGGGAGTCCAGAAATGAGAAATCAAGCCAGGAGCCAAAACATGGGGGGAAATCAGAAATGGTTGTGCCAGAGGTGCCTGTATTTAGGTCAGGAAGGGTTAAAAGTAAGTCTGAAAGTTGGAGCATGGGGACAGAGCATGGTGGTGAGCCAAGATACTTTGGGTCTCAAGGTTCCTCAAAGCCAGGAGGGAGTACTGAAGGAGTTAGGCCAGCAAATGGAAGTCTGATAACAGAAATGGGGATGGGGGAAGCTAAGAGCAGAACAAGCAAACAGCCAGTTCATGTGGGCCCTGTCAAAAGAGTTTTGTCCAGTAGCCCAAGTTCATGTCACAGTAATCCTTTTAATAACCCTGTCTTGCAGGAGATGAGCAAAGACCAAAATTACCTAGAATATGTAAAACTGAGCAAAGGTGCAACTCCCACAAATGATAAGGTATTAGAGAGAGAGTCAGTAGTATACTTGTCACTAACAAAGAGGAACCAAAGGTGCTCTGAGCCAGATTTGAGGTCAGTGGGACTTGATGTGGCCCCAGAACTTGGTGCTAACAACTCTGATCACTCTTCGGATGCAAATGCTGTGGAAATCCCTGTGAACGAGTCATTGCAGGCAAGAGCTGCAAGAATTTTAGGTATAGATATAGCAGTGGAGTCTCTCCTTCCAGATGACCATGTTGGGCCCCACCCCAGCACTAGCCCTTCAAACGGCACTCAGGACTTTGAGTCATCAGCAGTAGGGAGCACAGTAAGTAACAAAGAAGGAAAAAAAGAAGATTCTTATGAAGGCAGACGAAAGTGTGGCTGGACAGAGAGTGCTCTATTTGTCAGAGCAGGAGGACGATCTTTATACCCTGATGAATGCCAGGCCACTCACCAGGAAGCCAGTGCTAAACCACTGGTAACTGAGCAAGTTCTTGAACAGCCTGTGAGTCCCAGCCAAGGTGAGGACCAAAACTTGGTTTGCAAGTCAACTGCTTATCAGCATTCAGAAAAGAGAGTGAGGAGCACCTCAAAAGTGATAGAGACACTCCAAGGCAAGCTCACATCTCCACCCAGCCGGACTGCCATGGATCGCTTGGTGCGAATGAAAGAAGTTGACTCTGTGTCACGGATGAGACGTCTGAGCATTAAGAGCGCAGACTCGGGAGAGGAGGTGGATGAGGATAAGCTGTTGAAGGTACCAGAGGAGAGAGGAAGCAAACTGGCAAGCTCAGGGGCTGTTTCCAAGCGTGTTATCTCTCTCAGTGAAAATGGATGTTTAGGTGGAATGGACAAGAAGAAGATCGACAGAGATTTTTCTTTAGGTAAGATCCTTTTATGGGAGATGCAGATGGGTACTCGTTCCTTATGTAATGGGCATGATCAGTTTGCTTATGCCCACGTAATGCTGCTCAAATAGTTACAGGCTGTAGGTGGTACTATCCTCATCTGGGATCCACCCACTATGCTCTCCTTGTGGAAAAGATGAGTGTTCTCTGGTCTCATTTTAGGAATAGTTACTGTAAAACTCACTTGTGATATGGAAATTCATTCACAGAGACTGGAGTGCTCCCTAAGGTCTTATCTCTGTCTAATTGTTTCAGGGAATGGCCAGGCTAAAACAGTGGAGTTCAAAGACAGTCACTCTAATGCCAGTGTTTGGGAACACGTGGTAATTTAATCCTTGAATGCCAGTTTTTGTCCTTCTCTAATACTTAAGTAGACACGTACTATATCATAGTTCAGAAGAAACTAAAAATAAAAATCTGATGTTCTTCTGTGAAGCGTCTGGGAAATGGCTGCATATAGGGGCCTGGAAGTTCTCTCTCATGAATATTTTCCAGATCAGATGTTGAGAATAACTGTTAACCCCAGGACAAATGGAAAGTTGACTTTTTCAGTGAACACCTTTCCCCCCCCTCCCCCCTATTTTTTGGTATTTCTGATCTCTCTAAAACATATAAACTTGTGTAGTCCATATGCATCCCCAAAGTAACATGAGCTGTTCCCTCTCTCAAACAGTTTTAATTTAGCATTTTGTTGAACAACTGAAAATCAGTTGTTCCTATAGACCTGTTTAAAGAGATAAATCTCTCAGGCCACCTGCCTAGTCCATTAAATAGATTGGAGTGAGCAAACATACAGCGTGAAAGTTGTTAAATTAATTTCCTTCCTTTTTCCACCCTTTCTGTTACAGTTGACACTCTACCTTGAAATCTGCACAGGTCATTCATTTAACCTCCTTGATATAAATCTGTTCACAGTTTTTCAGTACAGGGGACTGAAATTAAATGGAGTATACTTTAAACTGGATTTATGCATTTCCAACTGAAAAGAAATGCTTGTATGAGTTCTAAGTATTGACTTCTGCAGCCTTGCAGCCTTTTTCTCCATGTCTTTTTTCTGTATCCCACATCTTTGTCTCTTTCTGCTCTGAACTGTATTTCTCCAGACCAGATTTTTCAAACAGGCTGATTCAGCTTTCTTGTACCCATCAGGTCTCGTATGCCCCACATGCATTTCATATGCTTTCCTCCCTTGGGGTTTCTGCTGGAGTGAAGAAAATAACTGTTGTGGTGACATGACTTCAGGGATGTATCAAAACAGATTGTGTGCTTTTTATTGGAGAGTTATTCTGCAGTAAATTAGGTCTAAATTTATCCCTCTTGCTGACAATCCAGGCTTGTATTCTGCAGTGTGTTCCCACTGCAGCAGTTCCCTAACAGCCATAACAGCCCTCCCCATGTTTGGATGGCATGAATGTCCCTTCCTGCTGCACTGCCCAGTACTGCAGGGTGACACACATGGGATGGGCAGGTCGCTCCTCCACTTGCCTCTTCCCATCCAAAGAGACCCTGATTTGTTGATGACCCCAAAAGCTTCAGCTTACAGAGGGACTGTAGATTCATGTTTGTAAAAAGGTCTGATGTTGTGTCTTCCTCTGTTAAGTCTCACTCCAATTTCCACAGTAGCTTATTGGTACCATTGAAAGCCCAAATGAGAATTAATCCTGGAAAATCATTGTATTTGTTGCTTTCAAAAAGCAAATATTCTATTCTAAAAAGCCACTCTATTTGGAGCAAAGTAGGGTGATGTTAGTCTTATAATTGCAGGCTGGGCCTGTCACAGAGGCTGCAGCCCTTAGCAGTAACAGGCTTTCACATGTATAATGTAGCTTGGCAGACGAACAGTCATCTCAGAGTAAGAGCCTTGCCAAAACTGAGTGCAAGAAGCTCATCTTACTATGCAAATACTGCCATTAGGAGAACATCTCCAAGTGTTCCCAAATGCATTGGATGTCTTTTCTCCTTTGCTGTTTGAAGACATAAGGCTGCTAATCTGGCTTTGTTTCTGTAGAAAGCATTTCAAATGAGCTTAACCAAATGTTGAATAAACATTTCTGTATCAGTGCTAGAGATCCAGTGTCTGTCCCCCTCAAAAGTGTGACCTGGCCTGTCAGTCTGGCACTTTTGTGTCCTTGGTTTAGGTGCTGAGGGCATGGGTAAGCTTTCAGGAAAATATACTGATCCATGCAGAGGCTCCATGTCTTGTGGCCTGGTTTTCTCCCTTTTTCCCCGCCCCTGTCCTGCCACTCCCTGAAACAGTGAGCACCTGAAATTTTGTGGTAAATTCAGTTAATGTGAATGTGTCTGGCCTTAGGAAAATCAGGTTTCTGAAATGCAAATATGTTTTTATTCTTGGGTCAACCTGTCACAGAACACTTCAGAATTTTATGTTCTAACAGTTTAGATGGCAAAATATTTACAAAAAAAAAATGTAACTGCTTTAAAGGCATCTTCATACACCATGAGTGCATTAAGCTTAAAAAGGTGCAACATTATCCTAGAGCACACCAGCCCTCAAAAACTTTATTCCTTTATTGATTTTTTGCATTCATGTAGTGTCTGTTTGGAAATAACAGAAAAGACTTAGCAGAAATCATAGGTGTTGCTGGCACAGACTCCTTTCTTGGCTGGACTAGCATATTGAGGAGGGTGGGCAAGAGGAGTGATAAAAGTTTCTGCACCACAAATCCACGCACTGGGGCCAAATCCAGAAGTCCTTTCTTAGCCAGTCCCCCCTTGACATGAGTGTGGATGTAGCAGATGGACATTTGCACACCAGAGCAAAAATTTCCCTGGAGGATTTTTATGCTTTTTATGTTTGAATGAAGACATTCAGTCACATCAACAAGAAAGTCCTGAGGATGAACGTTTTACTCCAAAGTGTGATATTTATGTGTGGAACTATTTTCATGCTCAGCTGTTTGAAGGCGAGCACTGTGGGAGTGCAGCCTACGGGAGGGACGTTTGAGGTTAGCGCAGATCCTCAGGTTGCGTAAGAGCAGGAGCAGCACGCGGCAGCACGGCTGCAGTGCCGGTTTGGCCGGGCCCCTCTGTGCCTGCACACTCCTCCCTAGGTAGCCCTGGCTCCTGCACGCCATGACCGTGCACCCCAAGGGCAAGTCAGGTGTCTGCATGATGGTACTGGGCAGGCAGACCTCACAGGGCAAAGCCTTTTCATCACAATCCTGTCCCAGAGTGGCGAGGGTGAAGGAAAAGGCTCATGTCTGCTCACTTCATGCCAGCACTGGGATAAATCCAATTAAAAAATCTGATAGAAGAGTGTCCTCGGGGACTGGGGAAAAGGAAAACCAACCTGTGATATGTCCTGTGAACTGGCAGGAGGGAGGCTGGAAATGAAGAAGAGTGTTAATAAGCCCGTCCAGTGCTTTAGTGAAAAAGGCTGAAACATGAGCTGCAATTTTGCAGACTGAAGCGAGACAGACTAACCATAGTGATGCAACACAGCTGTGCTTTCTTGTTTTCTGTTGAATTAATCTGAAATGAAGGATTTGTAATCAAATGAAAAGACCTTGATGGCTGCATGGCATAATCACTCCTTCAGCCAACCTTACACACCCTGCTAGGATGCTTAAAGCATTTACTGATCCTTAGTGTTCAGTACAAGGGGGAGCAAATCTCATGTCTTTTTCTTCCTGTCAAAGCACTTGAAAACTGGAAGTAATCTCTTAGCTTTCAGTGTGCTTGTTCCTACCTACCCAAGGCCTTCCCAAATTCTATCTTCATGCATTTGATCAGAGTTGTTCCTGAATTATACTGGTAAAAATACTGAATCAGGAATGCGATATGTATCTTTAATGCAGCAAGTCCATTATCAGCTTCTCTTTTTTAAAATAAAAACTAGGGAAAAGATGTGTCATTTCCACATCTAGCAATATTGACTAGATTTCACAATACATTATTAATATAGTGTTTTCTTGGGTTTTTTTCCAGATACATACGACCCCACCAAAGTTGAAAAGGTGTGAGATTAATGAAGAGGAGAACAGAGAAATTTCTGCTCTACTAAGAATGTTTCACTGATTTTTTTTTCTGGGTGCTTTTTGTTTGGTTTTTGTTCTTTAATGTTTGGAAATTGTCTCCATTTGTGATGTTCATGGTGTACTGATAATGCCTTTACCACTGCCACTAGGAATTAGCTATTCATATCTGAAGCTATTGTGGAGACCACAGAAAAATCTGACTTCTACGTTGGAACCGTCTGGCTTTCCAGTGTTTAAGACAATACCTACCATTCTCAAACAATTTTCTTCTGAACTTTATTTCAGTCTTTAGCAAGGATGATGAAATGCATCAAGTGAGGTGTTACATTGGTGTAAATGTAAACGTGGGAAATTAGTGAAATTATTTTTAAAAGAATGTGAATCTATAAGCTAAACTTCTAAGTATCTACATTCTAAACTTTGTTTAACTTAAGGGATTTTTGCCATAAGTAGAAAGTGCTGCTGCACTGTGTGGGGAAAGGAATGTGAAAGAATGGCAGCAAAGACTGATTGTGAAATAATCTCTGACTTCCAGAGTTTGAATTTACTTGGATTAAACACTTACACCTAGAAAGAAGAAAAACAAAACCCAAAAGCTTCTAAAGGATGAAAGACTTTTGTAGTAGAGTGTACAGAACATGTAATTATAGTAGCTGGCAACTATGTTTCAAACCAATGCAAAGTATACCACTGGCTGTTTTGCACTCAGTATTACCTATTTTTGTTTTGCTGTTTAGAAATTCTTTATATGAAAGAATAGTAGCTGGTTTAAAATAGCCCATTTTAACAAAGTAACTATATTTCTTGTTACAGAATACTATCTATTTTTCTACGATGTAAACAATTGCTAACAAGTGGCAAGTATAAAGAAGTATTATTATTATAATTATTATTATTATTATATTTTAAGAAGACTTATTCCTCTGAGTGAAGGTGCCCCAAGCAGATTTCACTTGTATATCTTAATGCACATACCATATTGCCACTTACTCAGTAGTGCTACCTTACTTTGCTCTGAGAAAAAGCCATCTATCTATCTATCTATCTATCTATCTATCTATCTATCTATCTATCTATCTAATCTATTACAGGGTTAATTTCTAATTTTTCCCACTCTACCCTTGGATCATTCTTCTTGGAGCCACTTTCTGAAACACACTGAGAACTCTCCAGGCTGTTGCTGCTGCCATTCCATTCCAGGGACGCTGATTACCAAAAAATGGGTTTGGATCTTTGTCCCAATGTTGCTGAGTGGCTCAGCTAAAATACCTTCTTGCTTTCATATATTTTTTCCCCTTTTTCAGATTATGAGTTTGGATTAGGCCAGTGCACAAAAATAAGCAAAACTAGATTCTTCCCTGAAGTCACCAGGTGTTGCTGGGGAGAAGTTCAGGTGTCTTTTTGATAGCATTTAAATACATGGCTTTAAATATATTTTATCTGCACACACAAATGCATGAATTACAGAATTTATAATAAAGCCTATGCATTCTGCCCTTTGATCCTGAATTAGCCTGCTTAGTATCTGTGGCCTTTATGTCCATTTCTGTATGTTTTTTGTAAGTATACCTGTTGTACTAACATTCTTCTGATGACTTGTTCATGTACTTCACCAGTCTGTTCTATTGGCCTTTTCTGGGTTTTAGCATAATTTTATTTTTAAAAATCTTGTAATTTCTTGAAATATTTTTTCCTAAGTCTGTAATTTGGAAAGAACAATCGGGAAAAACACTCATCCTGTGTTTTGGCAGCAAGACTTTCTTGTCTGTAACACATGATTCTAATACATATGGACTATTTAAAGCTTGCTTGAAAAGAAAATGTGTTGTATAATTTATTTTATTAACCCTTGTGCATGCTGTGTAGCAATACTTGTTGATAAACTGTTCCTACCACTCATACTATATTCACCTCTCTTCATCACCATCTAGGACATCTGGGGAATTGTAAATAGCTACAAAACATATTTTTCCCCCTGGAAAACATATTTTCCCCCACTTCAATCTTGCCCATAAAAAACAGTTCTGAAAGAACTTCATCAACTCTCATCTTGCCACTTACCAGTGAAGCTGAGATGCACAATAATTAATTGAAAGTTTTAATTTAACCTTGTTTGCTGAATAACTTTAAATTGTCCCATATAAACATTCCTGTTACCTTCTGTTTATGTCTACATGGAACAAAAGTTTTCTATGCATGCTATTTTCTTCTGATAGGAATAGGTTAATTGGTTCTGCAGTGTGTCTGTTTCATCAGTCATGTCAAGTAATTACTTTTCCAAAGCACATAAACATCCAAGAGCTTAAAAGAGAAAGAAGAAAAAAAAAAAAAAAGGCAACAATATTGAGGGAAAGTTTTATTGGCCAAAACCAAAAAATTAAAACCTAAAAAGTGGGTAAGCTTTGTTTTGCAGTAGTACGTGACTGACCGGTGGATGAAAGAGCAGAGTTAGTACTCTTTTAGAAATGGTGTGTTCCTCTAACAAACACTGGTAGTTTCATTTGATACTATGATACAGACAACTGAGAAATCCATAGGGTACAGTTTCTGAACAATTTTGCCTCAGTATTCCTACAGTGTCAATCCATGGGTCAGCTATTGGAATGGACTGGATGGTACCACAGCTGAACCACTTTTCCAGAAAACTTTCGCCAGTTTGCAGTCAAAAGAGAGCCCCTTTTACGCCAGATATGGTTAAAAACCAGTAAATGGTGACGGCCAGTGCCTGTCTCGATGGGTCCATAAAACTGTCTTGGCAACAGCTGTCACTGGTAATGGCAACAGCAGGAGCTCAGGGCTGAGCGGGTGCAGAGGTGGAGGATGCAGCAGGCTACTTCCAGTGCCTCTACAAATGCAAGCACAGGGAAAAGTGAGGAACTCTGCCTTTATTCTGGGCGGGGAAGCAGAGCTAGAACCTCAGAAATTACGTTTTTAGAACGTTCTGCTGCTATGCTGTTGTAGCTGGGGAAGATGAGGTCGGGGGAAGATACTGGTTTCATGGGCATTCTCAGAAATTCATGCAAAAAAACCCCCAACCTGACTGATTCATACATTTTAAAAAAGGCTTAATGGGGACACTCGGGACCTGGATGGCTAAAGAGGACCTGCCATCTCCTTCCCTTTACCCTGTTGAAATCCAGAAGGGACAGTCACATCATGAGGGGCTGGTGCCAGTAACAGCAGCTGGTGGCAGAGAGATAAAAACGAGCACGACATTCCAGGCTGCTATCTCCTATCTGAGGAAGAGAAGCCACCCGTGAACTCCGGGGCTGCTGAAGGGCCCGAGCACCGCGGATAGGGCAGGACGGCCTCTCCCGGTGCGGCAGAGGCGGGGGGAGCGGGAGCGGGACTGGGATCGGGACTGGGAGAGGGAGCGGGAGGCGGGCGGGCTCAGCCCGGGGGCGACGCATCTGGGGAGGGCAGCGCGCTCCCTCCTGCGGTTCCCGAGCGCCAGCAGGAGGTTGGTTTCCCTGAAGAACTGCTGTTTGCGAGCCCCACGCCATCCTCCTTGCTAGAGTCGTCTGGAACTAGTCAAAGTGCGTTCTGAACAGAGCTCTTGAGTGTTTGAAATGCCACCACGGCTAAAGGAGGGGATGAGAAGGCAAAGGAGGGAAATGCCTCTGAATGACTTGAAAGCTCTGGTGACAGAAATGACTGGTGATACAGTACACCTGACCAAGCATCACTTGTCAGATACTAACTCAAGAAGCCTTCCCCACGCATAAGAAGGGCTGTTGTATTTCATATCACAGGTTTGTCTTTATTGAAAACACCAGCATCGTGTATCAAAACCATCAAGTTTCCTTGATTCAGCTCCTGATATGGCGAGCAAGTGTTTGTACTGAAACATCCAATGACTCCAGGAAAACAGGAAGGACAGCAATGCTTAAATTGGTAAAGCCACAGAATTAACCTCTCACCCTTAGAAAATAAGCAGTCGTATCAAGCTTATTTAAGGATAAATATTGGAATTCTGAAAAATATTTCTGTTTAGTATCACAAATCAAAATAAATATCTAGCGTCAACATTCTATTGCCTTTGCAAATGGACAGCCAGTTGAATGTTAGTTTTATAGTGTTCAACCTTCCCTTTGGGCTAAAATGTTGATATCTTCTTCACTGCCTCCTTTCAAAGAAAAAAAAAACAGTGGAGTGATTGAGAGAAATGCAGAAATCAAATGTTCTTGCATTTTAAATGACAAAAGTTCTTGCAATTGCAAAGTGGGTCCTTTTGTGCAACTTCAAAATCTGGTAGAGGCGAGTATATGTGAGAAATGAATCTTTACTTGGCAGGAGCCTTCAACTGAAAGAAGACAGACAAAACAGTGCTAAAAGGAATGGGGAGAACTGACAGCTTGTCAGACTTTTGAATGTTTTGTGTAAAGCTGTCCTTTTGGAAGACATTGGTATTTTCTTGGTTGAGGATCAAACAATCCCCTAATTTCCCTCTACTGGCAATAAGCCACGGTGCTGCAGCCCTAATTTACTGGAGTGGGTTTTAATTACAAGTGGAGTCTACAAGATTTAGACTTATTTTCTTCTGTATAATCCAAATAAAGGTTCAAGATGAAGATTGCATGAGATGATGACTATATCACTGAATTAATTAGAAAAGTTGGAAAATTGTGATTTCTTATTCAAATTTGCATGAAAATGTTCACTGTCCCTCCCCTGTGGATTAAATGAAACCTGTTTACCATCAATTCTATTTTCAAAGAGAAGAAATATTTCAACAAAGAAAAAGGGAAATCCTGGTATCAATAGCAAAGCCCAAACCACACCGCTACCTCCCACCCATGCTGAAAAGTATGTTTGCAATATGGCATGCAGAGTTGCACAGCAGAAAGAGGGTGAAGGGAACTTAAATCAGAATTGACCGACACATGGCTGAGATTAGAAATAGAAATGAAATTTCCCAGCCAAGAGAAACCACAATAACATACATATTATAAAATGAAGGAGGAACTTTCTACCCTTAACAGCCACAATCTCAGCTTTCTTTAGAGCTCTGAAACAGCAGAGAAAATAATCAGAACCATTCTGAAAGCCATTCCTGACCTGGAAAGAAAACAAGAAGATATATATACTAGACAGTGAATCATTATCCATGTGTCTTTGTTTTCATACAATACAGATAATTTTCCACACTGACTTTTAAGATATTGTGGCCTTTCTCCAAAACTAATACTATGTCATTGCCTTGGTTATCTTCTCTCACTATTCCACAGGCAGATTTAGTGGGATAAAAATAGAGGAAATAGACGTAAGCAATTATAATACTATTTATATGATATTAGAAGATGAATGTGTTTTAACAGTTTTCTTTGTATTTTTTTCCTGCACAGTGCAAATAGTGTTTCCGGGCTTACACGTAAAACAGAGGGGTGCTGTTATTCAAGACAAGACATTTTCCAAATAAAGATTTTGCATGAGTACATTACTCAGTGATGTTGTTGATGTTGTTATAATGAGGTAAAATGGAGCATGTGCTCTGATGTTTGCACTGCCTTCAAGAAAGATAAATGTTTTGGTGAAGTGTTAAAAGGCTGCAGTATTCTCCAGGGGTCTTCTACTTCCAAACCTGGTGTCTACAGCATGAGGTACAGAATTTTTTTTTTTACTTTAAAGAATTTCTTTCCACATCCACACTGTCTCAGACCAGCACAGACATTCATTTCCAGGTTGTGTTCTGTTTGTTTGCTACCTGCAGGGTGTGTTCTGCCTCTGTACAAGGGTGGATTCCTCCTTTACTGCCTGGCAACCAGCCATGTGCACTGGCCAAACCTACGCCGTCAGAGCATTTTCCACTCCATGTCAGTGTTTTTCCCTCCCTTTGCAAAAGTTGATATGGCACTGGGATAGTTTACTTTGGCTGTGTTGCCGTATATAATGGCATGTTCTGTATCTGTGCTGATAGGACTTCAAGAGAGCTAGTTATCAAGTTAATACAATTTCTTTTTCCTCCGGGCAAAAGTGTAGGTTGCTCATGGCTAGAACGTGCAGCTCTGTCTTTTGTCACTGGCTCACAAGCAGGTCAGACATTACTGTCACACTCACATGTACTGCTGTGTAGAAGCAGTGGATTCATCCCAGGACCTCTCACGTGTCACCAACAAACCTGTGGAACAAAAGACCCAACAGATCTGGGGAGACTGAAGATAGAAATCATTGTGGCAGTTTTGCTTTCTTCTTCATTATCCAGCCAACCTGATCTCACTACACCCTTTCCTTCCCCACCTGCTTGAAATATAAAAATCTCTAGTCCAGGGTAATCCCACCTTCCACTCAATTTGAGACTAGAAACCAATTTTCCTAAATTTTTTCTGCAGGTAGGAGAATGCAGGCATTCAGTTATTTTCAATTGTTGATATATGGGGTTTTTGTTTCTACTCTTTACCTTAGTTTTGATCCCTGAATCAATTCAAGCAGTTCATTACTTTTTGCAGAAACACATAACAGAATGGGCTGATTTGCTATTAGCTACAAAAGGCAGAAGTCCTGAGGGTCCAAATTCTCCTGTTACATTGAGACCCAGTTTTGAAGAAAGGGGCTGGCCATATGTTGGGGAAACCACACAGAGCCCCATAGGAAAAATGAAAGCATAAGGGCAGAGACCTTTCTGCACTTGCTACCACCCACCCTCTCTGCTGTATCAAGGCTGATGCCAGCCCCTCCAGCAGGGAGCCATCTCTCACTTTTGCTCTTGGATGTCACCTGGCCAGCACTCTCATGGCATGCTTCGGGGGGCATACATTCTGCTTGCTGCTACCAGACAGGGACTGGGACTGGGGCTGGCCAACACAGTCTGTGCTCCTGCCAAGTAAATCTGTCAGTGCTCAGGCCCACCCTGGCCTGCAAAGCACATCAGTGGGAAAGTGTAGTGATGGCTAAAGATGAGAACAGGTTGCTCAGCTCTCACTCAGAAGTTTCCTTGCTAAGTTAATCAAAACCCAGGGCTTCCCTTCTCCCCCTCTCCAGCACAAACTGGGAGAGCCACCAGCTCACTCACCCTTTGCCACTCTAGCCCACACATGCCTGACCCTTGATAATTGCATAAGACCCTCAGCTCTTATCTGACTCTATACACATCTCATCTTTATCTCTCCCACTAAGCTCTCACAGTCCCTTTGTTTGACCTTTCCGGGCAACAACAGTATGTTACCACGTTCAGTTAAAGCTATTTTATCTCTCAAAATCATCCCTTTCTTGGGGGAAAGAAAAACAGCCCCCTGGGGAATCCCTTTGCACCATTTATGCAGTGAGGTGCTAACATCAGCCTGCATAAGTGTGATACCTCAAGAGGTGATGCAGAAAGGAAGGAAGCCAACTCCTTCCTTTTATCCCTTAAAAGATCACTTATTGTAACAATATTAAGATTAAGGCAAATTCCTGGGAAAAAAAAAGAGAGGAAAAACCCTAAAATCTTGAGGTGCTATACTATGCTCTGTAGCAGTGTATTTACAGGCCAGCTGTAGCTCACTTTGCAATCGACAGCCAATCCTTGGGAAGGAGTGGGCAGATGTTGCCCTAACTAGGGAGCTTCAGCTTCTCCTCTTACCCCTTCTCTACATGATCTAGTCTGCAGCATGTTCAGACTTTCCTTCCATATACTGCTCAAGGTACAGCCTTCAGCCTTTCAGCATAGTAACAACAATACCAGTACTCTGAAACCCACAGAGCCATGAGTGTGGTGACCTGGCCAACTCTCGTCATTTGAAGTGGCAGGGGGTTATGACATTTTTTGGGCAGGAAAGCTTGTCATTTGTCCCATTTTCTCATTATTATTGTAGCGTAATGTTTAGAGTAAAAAGGAAGTCCTCTGCTCTCCCAGTGGTGGGTCACACTATAAATACCCCAGATGGCACAGGACAAGGAGGGCTGTAAAACTCAGGATGTGGGTCACAGGATGGCTGTCTGCTTGCTGTCTGGGGGAACAGATAATAAACTCTTGCAAAGAGCTCTGATAACACCACATGAAAGGAGTACAAACACTGTGGAGGAGATCTTCGGCTGCTGTAAAATGTCACCGCTTTCTTCAGTTCATGATATGCTGCTTTTCTTATTTCCTTCCCTTCTCAGCCTCCTCCTGAGTGCCTGGGTTGAAAAGTATCCACAAACCATTTTTTGCCTTCTGCATTACTTTTCAGCTCCTTTTCCCTCTCAGTGCAGACACACCTCTGTATTCCTGTAACATCCTCCTTACCCTATGCAGCTCTCATACAATTCTGACACTTCAGCCAACAGTCCCCTGAAGGATATCAGCACCATGCCAAAAATACAGAGCCTTTTTCCCTGCCCCAGGAGTCACAGGCACAGCAGGGAGGTGAGTCAGGACAGTCAAACAGAGGCCACCATTCGTGGGACAGATTTTAAACGGAAACATTCCTTATGTAAAAATCATGCTTTATTCTCCCGGAGAAGTTAAAAAAAAATTCAGGAATTTTGTCAAGTCACGCAGTAAGAGGATGTTCATTGAGAACATTGTGCCTTTTACAGCAGTTTTAACATCAAAATATTACTGCTATGTCACTGATGTTTTAATAATCCTGGGATAATGTTTTTGGTAAGATTTAGAAAGAGTATTTGGGAGGAGTGGAAATAAAGAAACAGTGGTGGATTGACTCCACACCTTCAGAAATGGTCTTAGCAAACCCCCTTTTCCCCATACCCAGAAAGCAGTTATTCATGGTTTTGATCTGAGTACCTGAATATTTCCCGACCTGTCAAACCACTGAATTCTGGTGTGGATCACAGCCTATGGAGTGTCTATTCTAGCTAAAGTTAAGTGGTTGGTAAATGCTGGGGACTGCATTTATATCTGTGTGGTTTTGTTAATGGCTTAGAAATTACACTGCTTTAACTATGCAAGTGAAGCAATATAGTCTTGTAATATAAATCCACATTTCACCCAGACAGGGTTGAAAGGTGCAGCTCATGACTCCCGAGGCAAAGCAGATTTATTTATTTTTTATTCTCCCTCCCCCTGAGATAGGAACTGCCCTCTGCTGCTGAATCAGCAGGATGTGCCCCGTGACACTGACTTTAGCTGGCTGGAGAGCTGTTAATGGGTCTGAAATCCATCCCCTACCCCAGCCTCTCACACAGCGTGCACGGGAGAGGCAGGGAGCCGAGCAAACAGCATGGGAGAGGGAAGCGGAGACCCCTGAAACACACAGCTGTTATCTGTGATAAGCTGCATCCTGTGCCATGCTCCACCTCGCTGCAGCAGGGAAGGCGTTTGAACTCCAAGACCCTTTTTCAGTTCAATCCCTATCTGACAAACACACAGCAGGCAGCTGGAGGGAAAAAAAGCAAAGTTCAACCAAATTACTCAGTTTCTACGATTTCTGACCAATTTCCTAAAACTCTGCCCTGAGGATTTTTTTAGGCAGTGTCGGTATATTTGAACCATATAAATAACTGAAGGAGTTCATAATAGCTGTGGGGTGGAGATGCAAAGAGATCGAGCTGAGATGGGAGTAAAAAACCTCAATTATGTGCCGGCAGGGCAGTAAAAAAATTTTTTTTTAAAAAGTGCTTTCAGGAGAGCATCTTGTTTGGGATGGCTGCAGCTGAGCTCGGGTCTGTCATCAGCCACAAACGCACCCGAGTGTGGCTGCTGGCTGGCGTGTCCCCTGAGCACTGTCCCTCTGACAGCCGGGGGCTCTTCAGCAGGAGCAGCGCATCTCCTTCCCCACGTCCTCCTCAGGGGCCTTTCACCCTCCTCACGTTAGCAGTGACAAAGTCACGGCTGTGATGTGTGTTTGTCTTCGTCTCATCTCTGTCATGCGCCGCTGCCCCGACCCCTCCTCAGGCGTGTCCGGACCCTAAGCCACAACCCGCGGGGAAAAGCCCGTGTTTCCCGCACCCGGCGGTGCCGTCCGCTCCTGTGGGGGAAGGCTGCCACCGCGCCTGGCTACTGTTTGTTTCTTTTCCGCATAAGATTGTTCGTCAGTGAAAACTTACTTCTCTTTTGTTTTGTTCGTATTGGCGTTCTCTTCCGAGCAAGAGGCTGGCGCCCCCTTAGCCCGGCGGCGGGCCCGGCGCAGCAGCGCCACCTGCCGGCCGGGAAATGGCGCCGGGGCCCTGCCCGCGGCCCTCGGGGAGCGGCGGGAGAGGCCGAGCCCTGCCCGGCCGGACCGCTCACCGCGGGGACACGGGCGGCGGGGACAGCTGGCAGGAAACAGGCTGAGGCTGGAAAGTTTAGCCTTCAGAGATAGCGTGGGAAGGGTGGCAGGCAGGTGGGATACGTAGGAGCTGTTGGGTCCAAGTCCTGTTGGACTGGAGCCTGGACAAGAGGCAGGTGAGGGTAGAGAGGCCAGGTATGAAAAGTGTGTTGGCTTGTTGGTCTGGCTGTGCCATACTCTTAGAAGCATTGTTTGACAGACCTGGATGGGGACAAAAAATCCAGAAACTTTTCAGTAGAGCTCACACTTCCTTGGATTTGCCTGTGAGGCATGTGTCTGAATCATAGAATACCCTGACTTGTAAGGGACTCACAAGAATCATTGAAGTCTGTCTCCTGGCCTTGCACTAGACCACCCCAAGAGCCACACCATGTGGCAATTGTGTCTGTCCTGAATCACTTCCATTTTAACCCTCCTTAGGGTAGGCCTACCTGGGGTGATGTACCTGACTGCAGCAGCTCTGTCAGGCCTGCACGCACCATTATAGCACCTTGTTGTGCTTCTAGGTGGCCAGTCCATCTACTGCCATCAACCAAATTATCCTCTCAGCATCCCTGAGACACGTGGGTTGTGCTTCAGCAGATTCCCTAAGGGCAGGGGGACCCACAACTTCACTGTAAGAGGATTTCCCAGGATTAGGAAGGGATCACAATATGTACGAAATTACTCAGCGGTGTCACCACATTCATCAGCTTGAAAACTTTTGTGTCTGCTTCACTGACATGTGCTCTTGGTTCTGAACAAACCACCTCTACTGTCACTTCAGTCAAAACAACATCACCAACATTTGACTTTTCAGTAAACCCCTTAAGAGCATCCTACTTGCTATCCCTTCCATAGCCATCCCTCCCTGCCCTTGGTGTCATGCCTGTCTTGATTTCATTTACACCTTGCACTCTGGCCAAAACTCTGTGTTTTTAATTCTTTCCTCTTTTTAAACTGGAGTGCCAGTAATCACTCATCAGTCTACAGCAACTAATAACCTATACGGACACACTTTCTCCTAGTCTTACTAAATGTCAGTTTTTTAAATACAGAATTGGATTCTTCTAGAAGGAAAGACAGAGACATTCCCTGAAATTTTAATAAAAAAGAATAAGGGTAAATGCATGGCAGCCACACTATTCTCTTTGTACCATAATTTGGTACAAACCCAAATTATGAGGTTGGACTTAGATACTTCAGGCTACTGGGCTCTTCTGGCAAGGAACAATCTTCTATTTTTAATGAATATTTCAAAAAACATGGGGTTTATTTCAATGATGGTTTTCATGGTAGCAGAGCAATAAGATACTCTTCAAAATTGCATTAAGCACAGTTTCTTCCCACTTTCCAAACCCTAGCAGCCAGAGCTCCATAGCTCTTTTCATGCCAACCGTCCCTATTCCAGTCCCAAACATGTAACTCATAATCCCATTTAACTTTGATACCACAACTGAATTGTCCCATCCCAATCCTGTGGTTTCAGACCCAGCATAGGCAAATTTGACATTTCACACTTGTATGGAAAATAGCTTGAGGGCTAAAAAGTCTATGGAGGTTGGCTTTGTTCTTCATTGTTGATTGTGTGGAGATGGCTAAAGTATGATTGGGAAGGGATTAGGCATGTTAGCTTCATGCTGGATGAGGAAAGCTGTGTCTTGGCATTTCTTTCACGGGGAGCTGGGTTCCAGGGTGACTAGGAACACCCACTGAATGGAATAATTAATTGTTCATCTGCTCATTAAACTCACCAATCACTTACACATTTTTTCTCAAAGTTTGAAAGAGTTGTTTCCAAATCAACACCATTTTTTCCTGAAATCCATCTCAATTCCAAGTCTAACTTAGATTTTCTCTAACCTTTGAACTCAGTGAATCTCGGTTATAGGGACATTTATATTGAAACATGTCAAAAGATGAGTTGGGACAAAGAAATGGAAGTAATGTTTCACCCTTATTCTGATGTAAACACATTTGGTGAACATGGCAATGGGTTTTGTGTGCTTCCCATCTTATAAAGTGATGAAGCATTTTAAGATCTGAAGGTAGGAAAAAGTTGTACTAGCACTACATATTTATGACTGTGTTCTCTGTTGATTCTCGTCTGGTTTTCTTAAAATGCTTGTTTTTCCAGCTGTCTGCTCATCTTCTCTTTCTTGGGAGATGTGCAAATGCATTGTTCCACCTCCTTCTCTGTAGTGACACTAAAGGCAGGCAGTGCCATCACATTGTCTGCACTGTGTCAGCCTTGGCTGACAGTCCTTGGAATTCATACAGCAAGTCACACAGCATGGCATAAAATTTTTTACCTATGCTGATCCCTTTGGAGTTACAAACCAAGGAGATGAAGGACAAGCAATCCAGATCCACCAGCGTGGGAAGAAACACATGGCAGCTGCACTTTTTTTGTCTGCCCTTCACATCTCAGCTTCTAATACTGCCTTTGATAAGGTAGGATATTCATATGAAAGATATTGAAAAGGGAGAAATTCCACAGTCACGGTAGCAGGAAAAAAAATAAATAAAGAAGTACAAGTCCTGCAAAAAGAAACTACTCTTGTTTCAAATGAGTAACGTGTCAGTCTCTCCTCTGCAGGTCTCCAGAAGCATTTATCTGACTTTTTTTACTGAACTGACCAAAATCATAGCACAAGCTACCCTACAGGGAAATGCCTGCCAGACACAACCTCCAAATAAATATTTCTCAAATTAAGTCCTTTTTTTTTACAAGAAAAACACAAAATCCAGACTAGAAATCTGCATGTGATGGAAAGGGTTGCCATCTCCTTTCTGCTTTGAGCCAGGAAGGGGTGAAACCTCTTCAGGGACAACTACTGCTTCCTCAGGCACATCTTCCTGCTCCCACTGTACTAAAGGCCAGGTCTGAGTCCAGCAGCTGCAAATCTGACCCTCTGGCCAGTTCCCAGCACCTGCAGGCTCTTCCTGCAGGGCCACGCCAGCTGCTTTCTCGAGTCTCTAAAGGGCATGGATTTTTCTTACACTGTTTTTCCGCACAGTTTTATTTACATAAAATGAGTGTTCTTTAAACTCAGATCTTTTTTTTTTTTTTTTTTTTTTTTATAAAACTATTGTCCTTTTTTTTTTTTGAAGATCAAAAGCCTAGTGCCCTTTATTGCAGCTGTGTCTGTTGTTCAGCATGTCAGCCAGTTTTAAAAAATCTACACAAACCAGCTTGGGGGGCTCTTCTTTCCTGCAGTGCAAGAGGCTTTAAGGAAAACATGTATCAGTGAAAAGTAAATTCAAAAGAATAGATGTGAGCATAAAGGCAAAAACCTGAAACATAATTTAGGATGATAAATATTCAAGCAAAGTTTACATTAGATATCTAAATCAGAACATTTTTGGAGTTCCTGTTTCAGTTCCCACATTTTAGCCCACAGAAAGATAGGTAAAGAGAGCCAATGCTCATACAGATAGTGTCAAAGTAATGCTTTTCTTTCTCTTCCAAACAGGACTTTCTACAAATGAACACTAACATTTTGAAGAAGCCATCTGGAGGAAGAAAGAAGGTGATTTATATGACTATTTGTTTTCACGTTGATCTAATAAGTGATCAGTTATGGTCTGTGAATTAGTCCTAGACCGTTAGTGTAGAACAGAAATGTAGCAATTCAGTCTGAAGAGACTTGCTACTCACATTAAGTAAGAGACACTATCAGTTTTTGGCTGTGGATTTAGTTCAGTACAACTCTTGGTGTCAGTCTAATCTCAGTGAATGTCTAGAGGAAGATGTAGAGCATTCACTGCAGTCCTTCTACATCTATAAAATACACCAGTCCTTAGCTTATTAGCTTTGAACCCTGTGTGGAGAAATGCTTTTAGATCTTACATAAAGTACTATTTTGGAGAGATCTAGCAAGTCTACTCATTATTTGGGTTGAAAAGTTTTCTCTTTTATAAAGCCCCAGTCTTTCTGTTTGTGATTTTGACAAACTTTTAAAAATGTTTCAGCAGGAGATTTTCCATGACATCCAGTTTAAGCTACTTTCAAGATCCAAGTTAAGGATGAAAAAATGCTGGTTTTTCCATGGCCTGAAATTCTTGAGTGGTCTTTCTTGTATGGGCAGTAGGATGACTGACAGTTCTTCCCTTCTTTGGAAAGGGCTTGCAATGTGGCAAAGGAACTGACTACAGTGCAGAGCATGGAGAAAAAGAATGGCTTTGAAAGACCAGAGCAGTTTTCAAGGTACATTTAGACTGATTTTAGAACCTGACAGAGTCCATCTTTTCTGAGCACAAACAGAAGGGAAGCACATATTGCAGCCAGGAAGGACAAGAATAGAAAGGACAGACCCTGTCCCTCTGTCCCAGGTGATGCAGAGCTCTTCATTCAAGCAGTCTGTGAAGAGGTGGGTGGTACCACTGAAAGCCAATGGTAGCTGTACTTCGAGCAGATGAGGTGCCAGGCCTAAAAATCCTAAAAAAATCGGGGTCAAACAGAAAAATCCATTTTCTGGCAAGCTCCAGCTGTCTTGATTTATATTGGTGAGTACAGATGGAATCTTCATTCATGAAGATACTAATTACACAGACTGTGTGTTTTCTGTGGAGGACAGTGATGACTCCCCCACTCAAAGTTCTGAAACTGAGCATAATGACCTTATTTCTGGTATTGCCTGGCTTTTGAATTCTTATCTTGGCAGCCTTTGGGTTGTTCGTCTAATCAAAGTTTTATGTGCCATATATGACTCCTACAGGCTGGAATGCTAATTATTAGGCAGGCTTCTTAGTATCTTTCTACTTTTACTGTTCCAAGACAGAAAAAGCCCAGCCCTGAAACTGGGTTATGAAATATGATTGATCTAAAACTACAGTTTTCAGTCATCAGATCCTTGGAACAACTGCTGTGGAGTTTGTCCAAGGTAACTGCTTGTTGTCAGTCAGCTTGCATTTGAAATCCAGGTTCTTCCCTTCTACTACACAGTTCTTGGTTTGCAAATTAAAAACATGGATTTGAAGCATCAAGGCTGATTTTCCTGGTGTTCTATTGCTGATGGCTTGCCAGTGGGGTTTAACTAGACATATCTGAATGTTGCCATGTGATTAGAACAGAATGAAATTTTTGGAATAAAGATAATAATTGGATGGTTTAACTCTTTTGTTTTGTTTTGGTTTTTGGGTTTGTTTGTTTGTTTGTTTTTTGGGGTTTTCTTGTGTATTGACAACAAGGAAGTTAGGACTATTTACAACATTTTTGCTTAATCAAAATTACTCCTTGGTTAACTCCCTAGTCAAAAGCAATTTAAGAATTTAAGATCAACCTATCTCTAATATGCATTTTTTAGACACTGAATGAGTTGAATGAATTCATGACTCATAAGGGTGCTTTTGCACCTTGTTCTCCCACTGGGCAAGTAAAATTTAGCTTCAGGTTTTATGCAAGATCACTCCCATTGCACAAGTCCAAAATTTCCCTTTTCTGTGAATGTTACCAAATGTTCCTTTAAAATCTACTGCTTCACATAAGCAACAGATGCTGTCAAATTCAGTGTGCACTCCGATACTTGCAGGGCCTCTGGAAAACAGTTCCTGATTGCTGGACAACTATGAACAACTTAAAAGCAGTAAATGCTTCACTTCACACTTCCTTTTTATTAAAAAGCCAATAAACTTTTTTGGCCTATATGATATCCCTAAGTAAAGATGTGGAAGAATGCTTCCAGAAAATCATTTGTACATACAAGTTCTGGCCAGGGAAATTGCTCGGCTGTGTACAGGACACCCTCTGAAGAGCTGTGTGTCACATGTAGGTCACTGCAGCATATCAGATCTGCAAGAGCAAAATACTTATGACATCACATCATAATCAAAACAAGTAACAGTTTCCCTTGTTCACTTCTATGGCCTGTTAACTCCTGGCTGTCATGGATTTTGACTAGCTCCAACATGTCTGATACTATGCTGTACATTACTCATTGGCTTTGTTAATCACATTAGAGCCTTTTATGAATTTTGAGAGAAAAATCTCATAAAAAATTAGAAACTTCCCCCTTTTTTGATAAAATAATTTACTTGTCTTTTAATAACAAATATAAAGGATTCAGTGAGAGGACAGGAAGTTTTACTCAATTTTTTTGCACTCTAGACATAAAGGCTAATAGGCACAAACTGGTTTTAGGGGAGAGGAAAGAGGGAAGGGGACTAGAAGAGTTTTGGCCTGTCCTCCAGATTTCTCCGTCTGCATCCAGTCGTTGTGTTGCTTCTGCCCATACAGAAAGCACTGTACATAGCTGTGCTGTTTGTTTTCTGCCTCATGGGTAGCTGCAACTTGAAGGTTGCAATTAGGCTTGAATCAGGACCTGTGGAGGGACTTCACCTCAACTGGGTCCAATCAGCACCCTGGCTGCCTTGGTAGGCAATGAAAAGATGGGGGTTACTGGAGAGCCTGTTGTTTTAGACACCCATGAGACATGCTCAAGTCTCCACTGCTCACACTGACCAGCTCCCTGCTCACTATTTTTATTCATAATGGCATTATTATTATTGCCATTATTATTTATTACACCATACCCAGATGTCGCACATGTCTCTTGCACTGTAGCTCCCACAGCCGCTCACACCTGAGCTGCAGCTCCCCTTGCTAATCCTGCTGGGCTATACTTGGAAGTCTGGCTGGAAAGTCACTCCAAGTGTAAAAGATATCTACAGGGCCTCAGCAATTAGCTGTGTGGTTCTCTGAGACAGGAGAGCTACACTGGGGAGGCAGTGAGCAGTGGGAGCTGGGACTCCCTCGTTCCTTGCCAGGTCCCCTAGAGCTGCTGGAGCACCCAGGAGAGTAGAAGGAGCAGAGTGGTGTACACAGGACCACAACAACCTCAGTGGGGTTTCATCTTGCTGAGACATCTCCTGGGATGTCAGCAGGTAAGGGGGCAGATTGAATTCCTTCTCCTCCAGATCTGTGTCACATTTCCATACTAAACTATTCCCACTCCAAGAACCTTGCTCACATGCACTTCTCCCCATAATTCAGATTTTTCTTTCCTCTGTAAATCACATGCACTATAGAGCCCCATTTATGAAAACAAGATCTATGACAAAACCCTCCTAACACCAGTAAATCTTCTTTTAATGAATTGGGCCTGTAGCTTCAATTATGAATCTGGGATGTGACGGCTGCTGAGTGAGCCATGCCAACAACAACACTGAGGCAGATCACTGTCATAAGGGTGTTAGGAGAGTCTTGGGAAAGGCTTGGATGGTCCCTCTTTCCCTTCAAGCACTTTCACATCTGCACTGCATTATATCCCCATCCAGATGACTTTGCTGGGATCTCCAGTGTTCTTGGGAGTATTTACATTATAAGAAAAAACCCATGAATTTATTTGTTCAGTCTTCCACATAAATACGCCCATAGTCTAGTGTGAAACAGCTCACATTTATCTGGTTTGCTTTGTTTCCAAATGCACCTAGCCTGGATTTTCAGTTTTACAGTGTATGTAAAGAATTAAACCCTTTAATTACATTGTAAACCCTCTGGATCTTTTTTTTTTACCCTGTTTCTGTGCACTGCATACCATAAGATGCTACTCTCCTTCAGCATTACCAAGAAATAAAGCACTTGCAGGTATCCTGTAGGAGTTGGATGGGCCACTTACAGGGAGAGGCAGATCTAGTGGGTCCAACATGGACAGTGATGTGGAAAGGATGAAGGTGCTCTTTCTATCCTCTCCCTTGGGAAGTACATTCATCAGACCAGGCATGGCCAAGCCCAGTTTTTTCTTTAGCACTGAGAAATTGCCAGTGGACTGACACATGATAGGTGATGCTCTTATCCTTCTGGCCTTGGGAACAGAGAAAGTGGCAAAGCACAAAGCAAATGATCATCCTCAAATCCTCCTATCCTCATCTGTGACCAGTGTGATGATAAAGGCACTGAGGTGGAGGGATCAGATTGCCTCAGCTCTAGGATGATTTTCACCTGTTCTTGTCATATTGATACCAGTAGCAAGCTTTTCTTGCTACGTCCTTCTTCTGTTGGCCTCCCAGGGTAGCTCTCTTAAGTCATCTTGGTACTGCAGTAAAACTCAGCATTGCAGAGGACCTCTTTGACTCCATTTTAATATTTGAAAGTCTGCACTTTTCCTGTTTTCTGTCTTCCTGCATCAGTCTGGGTCAAGTTGATTAAGTGATGGAAGATACCTTGGTTGAGAAGTGGGAGAAGGGAATATTAAAACAATAAAATTTACTTACTGGAATACTTGGCCAAGAGACACCTGTTCCTGTGGATTTTCTTCACTTCAATTGGATGCTGGTCTAGTAGAGCTACTGCAGCACATAGGCACTCTTGTGGACTGCAAGGTGGTTTGCAAGTTTGCTAAAGGGAGATCTCTGAGCAGTGAGGAGAACTACTAAAGTTTTTCCATGTTGTACCATGTGTTGTTCCATCTTTCCTTAAGTTACATGGTTTATTCCTACTGGTAAGGAGGAAAGGATATTGAAAGTATGAACATTTCCAACTAATTCATTGAAACTTGACTTCTGCATAATGTTAATGATCCAACTTTGTTACTGCTTTTGTTTCTGTGAAAGTGCCTGGTTTGTACAGCAGTTTCAGTTTGGGGGAAATTTCAGAAAATTTGGGAAATGTTTAGCTGCAGGCCTTGTGGTTTTCTTACAAAAACATAAAAGGGAGAATTTGGGTTGCAGCAAATAGATATTCTCATGCATTCTCTTACTTTCAAAATATTGTGATGAAAACAGGATACATCCTACACAAAATATCTGTTCTGCTTAATCCTACCCCAGTCCTGAATTAATGCACAGTCCTGCACAGCATTTCTTGGTAGGGAAGGGGTGGCTGTGCAGGAACTGTGTGTACAACTGCTGGAAGAAAGGTAACAATTATCACCTGTGTGTGTACCCAAGCTCAGAAGGCTGCAGATGTTTCAGCTTCTGAAGGGCCACAACATTTTGGGGTGTGGCAGAGGAGGGATGTGTGGGTGCACATTTGTCATTCTGGTGACAGCCATGTGACATCTATGGTGCTTGGGAATTTGAGGATGAGTATTTCCCCTGATAGTTCAATTTCTGAAAATCAGCTAGGGGGCACATCAGTAAGGTCAGTCATTACTCATGAGTCAAAAATGAGTCACTTCTTATCTAGATATCAAACTGTACATGTTCTGGTCTGGAAAATCATTTTGCTGGTATAGACTAACCCCATGGACTTGGGGTCAGCTGCATAACCCAGAAGGAGATTGCAGGGAAGGGTGTGGCTGAGAAAGCAAGAGAAAAGACCCTAGGACTGTGGCCAGTTTTAGTCAGAGGAATTGCTTTGTTATTGTATTACAGCTGCACAGTGTTTTTAACCACAAGCTCTGCTTCAGACCCAGGCTGAAATGGGTGTCACAGCAGTTTGTATGGCAAAACAAATTACAAATCCCTCATGACACACTGTTTGAAAGTCCTTTGAAAGCATTGTTTGGGCAGCAGCAGGACTCTTTTCAAACCTTACTCGGGTTGCAGCTCTTATTTCTAAAGGTACAGCTATACAAACAAGTGACTGTGGGGACATGCATGTACATCACATCATGTTTTCCACAGCAAGATCCCGTTCACAGCCTGTAGTAAGTGAAAAGTTCCCTAACCATAAAGGGAAATTTGCTCCAAGGCAAGAGGAAGAAGTTGCCACTTGCAGCTACACTGATACTGTAAATCCACACCTCCATTCAGAAATATCTGGAGCTGTACCTTGTGTTACTAAAGCACTTGTTAGAGATGCAGTGGTACAAGAAGCAGCTGTGCAGGAGGTACCTGCAAAGGGCATGGGGTGTTGGAAATGGATACAGCTACTTGTGCTGACAACGGGAAAAGGGAAGTGTGTCCCTTTATATGCCAATGTGTTACAGTGTTATCTGCCTCCTCCATCCATTGCCAGGAATATTCTGGCTATTAGGATGTTTTCTATGTGGATCCCAATCTAAACTCTCACAGTTAAAAGGAGATGGGCTGAATTTGCTGTCTGATGCATTGGACACAATGAAGTGCAGAAATGCTGCTGTAGGTACTTGCAGCATGACGGGAAAGCAGCTCCTGTACTTGATGAGCTCCTATGGGCACAGCATGGCCTGGGCTAGTGGAAGGCCCATCTCCATATGTGGAGAGGCCATAGACTCAGTGTAGACTAAATTTTATGGACTTCATTCGCAGACTTCATTTTATCTCTTACTCTCCTTTATACAAGCTAAAGGAAAACAGTGAGTGAATGGGACAAGAACTGTATTTGAAGTCTACCCATATTTCCCCTCCAGCTAGGATTTCAAGTGCCTCTAATTCCCTAAATTAGTGATAAGGTTAAATACTGCCAGAGAAATATGGGCTAAGGTTGGAGCTCCAGCCAGCCAATATCTAGGTAATAATTTATAATGTATTATTCATGAATGCTTTATTACTGTTCACATTAAATTATAATTCTTTCAGTACCAATGTCCCTGTTTCACATGAGAGGTGTTTAATATTAGCTGCTGTTCAGCCCTTTTCAGCCAAATAAAATCAGTCTTAGTTGATTCTGTCCTGCTTGGATCAAAAAACATGGAACTTAATGAACTCCCCCTGCTCTGTGACTTACCTTGCCAGGATGGCAGGGGGAACATAGCACCACAAACCATTCTGCAGCACTTTCCTTTGACAGCACACAGTCCAACTTACACAAGGACCATGACAGTGCCACAGGATGCTACACCTGCCAGCTCCTCTGTCTGCCAGCACGGGTGAGCCACTGTGCCTGCCCTCCTTAACACAGCTGCTTTGGGAGGGCAATTCAGCAGTGCAGTGGACTTACAGTTAATTTGCTTCCCAGAAAGATTCAATGAGGGATATTCCCTCTTCCTCTCTCCTCCCCAGTAGCCCCTGTCCAAGGCAGCAGTTTGGACACTGTGAGAGCAACCCTGGTGCTGGGCTGGCACCCAAGGTTCAGGCTCTGCAGCAAGTAATGGGAAACCAGCCTATCCCTTGAGTGAGGCTGACATGTAATGATGGTGACTGGAAACTTTGGGTACACCCAAACCCAAACCAATCTCTATTAAGAGTTTGAAAGCTGGGCACTGGGAATGTTTTTGAACCATGAAAACAATGCCAGGAACAAAACCATAGAATAATGTCAGATTCTTTTGATTAAATCTAAAATGTTTCCCGTATTACTTGAAAACTAGAAGCAGACAAAATTATCCATCATGTTATGGATAACTTGGCTGCAGAAATATGGCATCAGCATATGCTGAAAAGTAAAAGCTAACATGATTAGTAGACTATTAATTCTAGCATGAGATCCATATGTACAAAAAATAAATTCTTTGGAACAAAGACCAAAGTTTCTGTGTATCTCTAAAGCAGGTGGAATAGGTCTGAGCATTAGACTAAAAATTGTGATATTGAAAAACTGGCAGTGGCCTTCAAAAATGCACATTTAAAGAGTTGCCACGGACTTTTACTTCTATTGAACCTGGTTTTGTTTAATTCCACTGAGCTGGTTAGGCTAACTTGGATCTGGCATCCAAGTATGTCTATCCAAAAACTAGGTTTTAAAAGCACACTGCAGCTCCTGGAGTTCATAAAAGCTGTGATCACAGAATTTGTAGTCAGTGCTCTATGCAATGCAGTTTGCATGATAACTGGTCCCGACATCTCCCAAGCCTCTGAGTTTTTGCACTTGTTGTTTCCTAAGTGCTTTAACTTTGAAACTGCAAATACCTCTTTCCTCATTTATGGGGGGAGGGGAAAGGGACTTGATTGAAGACTGTTAAAGACTAGATACCTGCTAATATTAGATTAGCCCCACAGAACTGCTGTGGTTTTCATTTCCCAGGGAGCATGAAGAAGACATTGCATCCTGCTGAGTTTTGGCAGCAATTTGACATGGGAAGGTCCATAAAGAAAAGACTATTAGTAAAGGTCTTGTGAAAAACAAACTTCAAGATCACTTGATTCAAAAGGTCCTGTTAAATCATGTTAAATGTTTTCTATACATCCACAAAGGGTTTGACAGCTAGTGTCTTCATATCAGTGCAGCCTGGATTAAGCTACAAATTGTACACATACCCTCCTCTGCTGGCCTCCCTCTCTTGAATCCAGCTTAGCCCTTCCAAATCAATTTGGCTATAGCATTTTCTGGCCTGGTCTTCAGTATTTTAACACTAATAATGTGTGTTGCAGTTTATCTATCCCAGGATTTTTGTTTCCTCTGTGGAATCTGAGGAAATTCATGTTCCCTTTCCTGGGAAAGGCAGTGATTTCCTCATGGTGGATGAAAGCTTGCCACTCTCAGCTGAAATAGCTCTCCCCCACCCAGGAACATGCTGTGCTGTCCAGCTCCCAGCCATGCCTGATCTGACCTCCAGAAGTCACCCCACAGCACATCTCAGTCATGGGAATTTTGACAGCCAGAGAAAACCCACAGAAGGTCAGAGATCAGTAGACCCTTCCCTATCCATGGCCTCTCTATCATTTTAATGTTACCACATTTAATTAATTCCAGAAATGATGTTAAAAACCTTGTTTGCAGGTGAAGGAGAAACTCATCATATACTATTGGAAACCTGAACAGTAATTTGAAAATCACTGCTAGTCTAGATCTAATTGTTACAGAGAAAGAATAACAGTGCAGTTAAAATTCTTTCACACACACCTGGTTTCTACCCCTTTTCCTGGTGTCAGGCTGCTCCTCCATGCCCTGAGGTGCGTGGTCTCGGTCTGGTAGGGCTGGGGCATTGCAGCGAGTCAGGGACATCCCGAACTTTTGCAAGGAGGATCATGATGTTCAGGTTGATGTTCAGGTTGATGTTCAGGTTGGTGTTTCCTTTATTGATCTAGGATCCATTTGGAGTAGTTTTCATAAGTTTTCTAACTAGCTTTTTTCACACCTTTCTCTCTCTGCACTGGTCTGCAGCTCCATGTTGCTCTGGAATTTAGTATATGTAGTGCCTTTTACATATGTTTAGTACTGTTTTTTTTCATATTTTACTCTAAAACCACATTTGTCCAGTTCCACACTTCATTGAACTAACTCTACTTGAATTTTATTGAAGGGAGAGAAATTTATAGCTGTGGGATCACCAGTGCCTGCCTGTGCCACATCTCTGCCATCCCATGCCTGTGCTCTTCTGTGCTGCATCCTGTCTATCCACTTCTACATAGATGTTGTGGCCAACTTGTCCACCCCTACACTGCATTACTGTATTGATTGAAAATAGCTTATTCTGCCTAGAATAAGTACAGTCTGTAAAACTATGACCATAGCACACAAAGATGTGCAAGAGTAAAACCAAGTAACTTTGCACACATGGTCACTTCAAGAACATACTGCCACATCTAAATGAAGCAAAACAAAGTAAAACAAAACTGAAAGCAGATCAAGATGAGTTCAGACAGAGCAGAGCCAAAAAATCTCAGTCCTGAGTATTTTGAAATCTAGTGCAAGGCTTCTGGCCCAGGCAAGGCTGCACTATAGGGCTACCTCATCACATGATACCCTGCTCAGCTTCACAGGCAATAATTTTTCCAGTGCCTTACATGAAAATAAGATTGCAGGCACTGGAGCATGCGAGGATGGATGACAGTGACACACAAGGATAACAGTGTATTTCAAGTATTAGACCAGTCTGCACTTGCTTTTTTTGATTAGCTGTGCAACAGCTGCTAGTGGGGAAGTGCTGCTGTGGGTGATGGAACAGGTATCTCCTGCTTTTCATTTCTTGAACTTCTGGCCTGTCTGGAGGCAAAGGCTGGATTTGACAGCCCAGCTGCATCTCAGCAGGCCTGGGAAGGTGCACCTCCTCAGGATTACCCTGCTTGCTTCCAGAAGGCAGCAAACCACTTCACATTTGGTGTGGGCAGCATGTTAAAATTCTTTTCTTTTCCCTTTCAGATACATTATTTCACAGATAAATAGCACCTAAGAACTTCTGGCATCACTGAAGTATATTCTGTTCTTTAAAAAGATATGAGTGCCCACATTTGCATCAGTCTGGCTTTCACTGAGTTAGAGCCATGGGGGACTGGAAACTTTCATCCTGAGTTGTCAGTAGGACTCTGACCCTGACAGTCTGGCTGTAATAAGATTCTTAGTTCCAACGAGCAAGGAAAATGTCATTTCTATTTGCAAAATGGACACATTTCCTTGGGTAATAAATAAATGAAGCAGGTCACTGCCCATATGGGCTGGCAGTTATCTTCGGCTCCTTGCTCCTTGATTTACTCTGTGTGGGAGCAGCTTGGCATATCAATATTGCAAATTAAGTACCAAGCAGATAGGTGATCTTTTGAGTTTGCATCTGGGAAGGAAATAGCTTTCAAACAGAGGTTCAGCTCTCCTTCAGTTCAAATCATGGCACTCAACTAATGTTTGATCAGCAGTTTTTAATGCAGTTCCAGTCTGTACAGTCTGTTGTGGGCTTTTTCTTCTCCCTCTTCCTCTCTCTGTCTCTCTTTCAGCAGTCAAATTCTGCTTCAAAGGCTGGTTGCAGCTTTTAGACTAGTATTACACCACTCACTGGTTAAGTGGAAGCTGCTTAAAATCCTGTATAATTGCACTGTCTTTGTGTATCTGTTTTCCTTGGGGCCCTCCTGGAGTGTGGAGTCAGTGGGTCTCTTAGAACTATTAGGGCCAGGCACAGTTTAGCCAATGAAAATGCTAATTAGGGTGGAGAAATATATTGTATGCATTCCACATGTTTAGCCCTAAAAAAATATAAAAAGTCCATAACCTTAACACTCTAAAAATGTCAGATAGTTCTCTCAGATGATGTCTTGGGTGTTCTATAAGCCTTGGCAAAGATTATTTTGTTAATGCCTCCCCAATAATTAGATCCACATGCACACAGGATACACCATGAGCCCTGTCTTGCCTTTCAGCTTCAGGCCTGTGACAGTGGTTTGTGTCGAACTTCAGGGTGTATTTTAAAATAACCCAAAAATATGTCAACTAAATATTGAAGCTATCAAATGAAGCCCCTGGGCTACGAGAAGCAAGTACCCACCCCTGTGCAACCCTCCTGTGCTGTCTTGTGTCACATCCTTCACAGCCAGATGCTCCATCTCTGTCCCACCCAGGGTACAGCAGCCTAATCAACCATCAAGAGGTGGGTTTCATCCTGTTCCTCATAGGATAATCCAGGACTTGGCTCCTGTGGCTAGGGCAGGGTCAGAAGTCAGACCCCAGGCCCCACAGCTGAAGCTCAGCAGACAGTTGCCAGCACCCAGTAGAGCTGGTGAGGATGTGGCTGTCCTCTGCCTTCTCCAGATATCCCATCCACCCCAACACATACATCATCCTTCCCTTCTCCCTTTGGGCAGACCCCATTGGTTTCTCTGTTGGCAGGGTGTTGAATCCTGTCCCTTGCCACTCTCTTGGCAAAGGGACATTTGGAACCCCATGAGGGAGCATGAGCCTAGCACAGAGGGACCCTGGAGCAGCCACAGCTGCTCAGTGCCTGCAGCAGCAGGAACATGGCTCCTGGTGGCACATGTCTGGGCCAGCGCCATGCAGCAACAAAGGGCAGTGGGACAAGCTCACTGCTGGGGCACCTCGAGAGCTGGGCAGCTTCTGTCTCTATAAGGCATATGAGAAGTGCAAGTTCTCTGAGGCAAGAGTGACCCTTAACTCAGGGAATGTTCTCAGGAGGGCATGTATCTGTAATGGCAATGCCAAACCACTGCTGCAGCACAGGGGTGGCTGGAGGAGGCTCATCAGAGAGGCTACAAAGGAGGCTGTTAATGTTTACAGTGGGCTGAGCAGTGTGTATTTTATTTTAGCCTTGCCCTTGGAAATGGATGAACTGGTTTAAACTGCACTCTCAGTGTCACAGGGCCTCTTATAATACCAGCACTTTGCTACAGACCATTTCTGAAAGATGAAGATGAGAGCACATTTGCACCCACTGGAGGAAGGACCCACTTAGCCCCTTGCTTTACAAGCCTCCCCACATGCTCCTTATGCTGGGTCCACAAAGCCTCTCATGTGCCCCTGGCTCTCTGCTCTGGCATGGGTTCAGAAGTGGAGAGGCACAAGGGGATGGTTCCCCCACATGCCTGGCCTGTGTCAGGACTTGCCTTCCCTTCCCTCAGCCCCAGGGCTGCTGTGGAGACACAGAGGTTATGCATTAGTGCCAGAGGAGGGGATCCTCTCCTGTGGAGGAGGAGAGCATTAAAGCATAAATAACTGCAGAAAATTAAAATGATGTTAAGAAAACAAGTCCAAGGGTTTTAACTGTTAAAGTGGAAAAATAACATTTTATAAACATAATCTTCCTAATACTCCATAATGTACTTCTCTGTGTCATGCAGCACAATAATTTCCTGTTCAGCTTTACTTTCTGAGCAAAAGCAGAGACCAAGATTGGCAATCTGTAAGGCGAGAACCTGGGCTCTCCCCCAGCCCCAGCCACCAGAGATCCTGCTTTCTCCTGCCTTGCTCTCAGCCTAAGCCTGCTCAGCCGCCGGGTGATCCTCTTGAATCGCTTTTTAACCGAGTCAAGAAGACTTCTATGGCAACAGCCTTGTTTGTGTGGAGTAAGGAAAGGGATTTCTAGCGAAGTAGTGAAGGGGGAGGGAAAAGAAGACATTTGGCTAAGAACTGCTTACACAAGTAAAAACCATATTTCCTCCACATCTTGCTTCAGTGTGAGTTTTTGGAGAATGGGAGCTCTAGAAACATGTAATTACCATTTGCTTTCTCTACGGATATTTTTTTTCCTGTCTTTACGGTACTGCTGTGGTAGAACCAGCTTGCTTTGCAGGCTGTTTCATGTATCTGTTGCTGTTCCCAGCGGATTCCCGGCTCATTCTCGGCTCTGTCCTGCCCCCGACCCAGCCGAGCTCCGCGCCGTGTCCAGCGCGTCCCGACTGCCGAGGGGCGAGCGCGGCTGTGGATCGTGCTCGACTGAATCCAGATTGTTTTCCCATTTCGGTAGAGCTATATTTAGGCTGCCCATTAACTGTGCCCTGGACTTTCTAAAATAAATCGATGCGCAAGGCCCTGATTTAGCGGAGCCCAGCCTGCCCCCGGCTGTCCCGGCTTCGAGCAGCCCTGGGAAGAGATCCCGGTCCAAGTCCGGGCTGTAGCCAGTCTCGGCTCCTGCCCCGCTCTGCCCTTGCTGCCACCTGCTGACCTGCACTCAGGTTAATATAGCTCGGTATGAGTCCAGCTGAACTGCAGATTTGCACCTATGCAGAGAGGTCAGAGCTCCTGGGGTATTTTCCTGTTCTAACCATCATTCGATATATATTTAGATTTGTGTAAAAAATAACCACCCGTCTTTGACCTCTGTAGGAAACAAGTCAAACAAAACAACCTCTTCTATTGCAAGTTTGGTCCTAAATCTGTATTTTAATACCAGGGATCCACTTACAAACTGAACCAAAGGTTCAGTTTACAATCTGAACAATTACTGACTGTCATTTTCCTAAGCTGTTCTGCAAAGCTTGGCGAGTCAGATACACAACATTTTTTCCTCACTCATTGAATACCTTTTTTTTCTTCCTTAACATGGACTGGACATTGTGGAGCTAGCTAGAAAGTAAGTCTGCTGGAATTAGGCCTCAAAGCTTAAATACAAATTTCCCTTATTTCAAAAGTATAAAGACTGATTTTGGCCCATGTCTTTACCAACCAGTAGCTGGGTTTGTAGCCACTGCCTATCCTGCAGAGACTTTGCAGTGTTTCTGTAAGGCTCACTGGCATATTTATCTTACAGAGTAGCCAGTGATGCTCCCTGCATGCAGACATCAGCTGTGGGCTGGTGCTAGTAGCATCATTCAGAGGTATTTGCAGAATTGAATTCCCACTGGGCTGGCAAGGCTCTGTGCCAGCAGCTTGTCGGGCCCCACAGAGGGGAGGATCTCCAACATGAAACTGAGTTTCATACCTAAAATATCAGCCTTGAAGACAACCACAGTGTCCTTTATTTAGAACTCCTCTGAGACAATGTTAGTGATTAATTTGCTGCTCAGTTTTTGCAGTTGGGATAGGATTTTTATCAATCTCGTGTAGTTGAAGCACACATGGGTCGCATTTATAAATAAAAGGTATCATTGCTAGGGTCGTGTAGATCTTGAACAGCACCTAGCTGTTCGCCAAGGTGCAAACTTGCCAGGCAATATGAACTTCCAAAGGTCAAAGGAATGGTCAAAGCCTACCAAATTGCAATATTTCTCATAAATATAAATGCTCCAATGTATTAACTGTCAGGAATTCAGTGCCTAATCTGTTCCATCATTGACTGGAGTGATAGGGACACTGCAGTTGGAAGGATGCCATTCTGGAAAGCTATCACATATAGTCTGTAAATTAATTATTGAAGATTTTCAGCAGTTTTGTCTAATCAGCTTTTTTTTTTGCTGTTTTCTTTTTAAGAAATCTTGTGACTTCTTCTCCAGTGATCTGACCAGACACAAGAGCGAGGGCCTGAGAAGCTTCAAATCAAATCAGATGTGAGAGCTAAATAAATTGGGGGGTTCTTGGCAAGACTTCTCAGAAACATAGAAACAGATGTAAAAAGAGGCACAGAAGAAACAGCAATGCCTCAGCTGCTCCTAATGAGGGTCCCAGCAGGGAGCTAGTTAACCCTGCTCAGGGACTTGCAGTCTCCTGGCTAACCAGAGGAGAACCTGAAAATGCAGTGTCAGCATATGCAAGAGTTAAAATGGCTCTTTCCAACCTTGTAAACTGCCACCACATGCTGCTGGTACTGTGCTGTGGCATGTATTGCACAGCCTAGCAAGGCTTTTGTCTGTCTTGAGAGTTCTTGTGCAGCAACCCTGAAATGATCAGCTCTGCCATTTTTGGCAAAGCTTAACTAGACAACAAGCCTGAGAAAATGCAGAAATGCATGGACTGTCACTGTCATTAATGTAGCCTGTTTGGTGGGAAATTCAAGCTTTATGAAGCATTCAAGAAAGTCATTTTCCACTGGTGCCAGATATGGGGCCTGTCATGCTGTACCCATGGTACCAGTCAGCTCTTTACTGAAAGGAAGAAAAATGGAAAATAAGTCATAAGACACTCCCCAGAAGAAAGGTTGTTCTGAGCACTGGCTGGAAAAATTCCCATGCACTTCAAGTGCCTGTGGTTGTGTTAGTCATACAATGATGAGAAAATGGTCTGCTCTGGGGGCTGAGTTGGTGGTGGCTGGGAGAGTGGGATGGAGCTGGCTTCTCCCAGCTCTTCCACCTTTCCTTTCCAGTCCAACAACCAAAGGGGGAAAAACCACTGACAAACATGCATGGCAGCTCAGGTCTAAGACAGGGAAGCTGATCTGTTGTTGAAGCCATGCTGAGGGGGGCAGGAGAGGAAGACGTGCACTGGTTATTTTCAAGTACTGAGAAGCAATATTTTAGCAACTGTTCTGAAATGCAAACAAGGAGAAGTTTACTGGGTAATATTTCCTGGCTTTGAGCTAATCTTTGTTACAAAAGCAAGTTATCACTTGTAGATTTTTGTTCATTCCTGGTTAACCAAACTCCAGACTGCCTGCTTCTGAAATAGTCCTATTTTGTGACTCTGTCATTGCTAGAAAATTAAAAAGAGAGCCCTTGACTGGCATGAAAGCTCTTTTCTTGCCTTTTTTGGTAGCGTGTCTTACTACGATAATTCTGTTGAAACACAAACAAAGGGCACTTTCTAATTTCTAAGCAAAAAGCAAAACAAAATCATCAAATATTCAGTGGGGTAACCCATGCTTTAAATATTGTGTTTCTGAGCATTGTGTTCTGAAATGAGTGGCAATGCCCTGCAGATCCTGGAGTGGTGAGGTTTGCAATGCTGATACCCAGCAGGCAGGGAAAGAACTACATAATGATGTAAAAACTGATTTTTTTTTTTTAATATGGAAAAGAAATTCACAGAAAACTAACCAAAATTGATACTTACTTTTGCTGAAAGCCAGGCATTGGAGTAAGTATATTTCAAAGTAGTGGCTCACAGGCCCATTCCACTGCTGGGTTGTAGCTCCCATGCCAGACTAAGCCTCACATGGTGTCCCAGGCATTAGTGTCCCCTAAGCCCAAGGAAGAAGAGAAGCATGGAGCTCAATCTAGCAGTAAATTAGGAATGGCAAAACTTAAAAGATTCTGGTTTCTTACGGTTTCTAGGAGTCCACTTGTTCCATATAAAGCCAACACTCTGAAAACTGAGTGGCACTAAAAATGCAGTTTTCACAGAGGAGTTAGACTGCCTGGAAAAATGTTGGCCACCAGTAGTAACAAAAACAATATGCTGCTGAGCATATTGATCCTGGGGGTGCACCTGCAAAGCTGACTGTGCCCCATAGTTAGGAGGGTTTCCATGCCTCTGCATTCCTGGCCAGAGAGGAAGGGCTCAGTATGGACATAGAGGATCCCAGCGGAATGCAAGGCAGGTCACGAGCTGCAACAAGGACAGTCAGATGGCCAGGGTAGGTGTTTAGTGTATCTGTCTCATGGTTTTACAAAGTGAATTTAAGTATCTATATAAGGAGAAGCTGAGGTACATATAATCCATTAGATTTGACAAGGAACATTACTGGATATAATATTGTTTCCTAGTGGTCTTAGAACCCTTGTTGTAACAGCTATTCCTATTTGTCTTATTATCCTTGCTAACCCTTATTTATCTCCTCTCTTTGTGTTTATCCCTGCATTTCTTTTAGTTAGCGCTTGCAGCATCCTGTGGTATTGGAGAGGAAATCTGGACAAGAAATTGCACAGCAGGGAGAAAGTTCTCTGTAGAAGTAACAAGCAGCAAGGAAAGATATGCAAGGTTTAACTTATTTCTTGCTTCCTTGCCCTGGGCAGGCTGGTACAAATTGTATCTTGTGTTAGACTACAAGAACCGCAGACGGAGCATGGGATACCAAGGGATTTAGCTAACAGGAGACAAAATGTGTTTGTATTAATTGCTTGGTGCTCAAATGTGTTAGAAATATTTATATAACAATAACAATCTATTTCATAGCTTACGTATGACCTGGTATTTCCAAAGGCACTGTTAAACAACAGTGCTTGCTGGAGTCTCTGACAGCAAGGACAGCTTGTATGCACATTTAAATGGATAGTCTGTATGCAAATAGACATCATATTTTCTGGCAGGAGTCCCAAATTCAGATATAAAACTTGGGGAATTGATGAAGTTATGCACCCTTAGCAGAAAGTTTGGGAAAGACTATCTTCAAGGTAGGCTACTTTTGCTTTGGCTTTTGGTACTGCAGCCAGGGGGAGTATCTACAGATACAAAGTGAAAAAATCACCAGCACAAAAAATTTTCAGGAAATCTACAG
Source organism: Toxostoma redivivum (assembly GCA_013397375.1). Lineage (NCBI taxonomy): Eukaryota > Metazoa > Chordata > Aves > Passeriformes > Mimidae > Toxostoma > Toxostoma redivivum. The sequence goes on along the minus strand of VXBI01013939.1, from coordinate 553,367 downwards.
CTCTCTCATATAAATGTGTTTTATGAATGTCCAGAACTGCTCTAAATCTTTCCTTGTCAAAGTGGAGTCTCACTGTTGTGGAGAACAGCTAGAAAATAAATTATGAGTAAACCAAGCTGTACCAAAATTAATTGTCAGCTGTACTACAGCCTCTCAGAAAATATATGTTTGAATCTCTGCATAGCTGTGATGTATGTCTGAGGCAGCTGGACTGGAGTTGACCTTCTTTGTAGAAAAAAACAAAACAAAACAAAACAAAACAACAAAAAAAAACCTCACCAAAGGCGGGGGGGAAGAAAAAAGCCCATTCCAGATAACGAGACCACAGAGCAACTTGTTGTTTGGAAACTGGTTTCTCACTGAGCCACTGTGTCTGCAATGGGCTGAGCTAATCCCCAGTCATAAGCACTAGTAGGATTGATCTTGGCTGAACTTTGTGACTCTTGTCTATCATGCCTAGTGAGAGAGGAGCCAAGAGTCCCTAAAATACCCTTTTCTCCCTGTAGCTGGGCAGTTTCCCTCCATCGCTGGTGTGAGCAGCACTCCTGCTCCTTGCTTGCCAAACTGCTGGTGACAGGGTGAGAGGAGAGTGCTGGAGACTGTGCAGCAGCTGTGCTCATCACAGGACTCTGGTGCTGAAAAGCGACTCAACTGAATAGTTCAGATCTGGTTGGCCTTAAAAATAAGAATGAGGGAAAAGTCTGAGAAGTCCATTGAACCTCCAAGGCTTGTCAGCATGGGCAGCAGTCTGACCGAGCCAACTTGCTCAGATCAGGGGAATGCAGCAGGAGGGCTTGTGTGTCTCTCTAACTTGCGTGTGTGCAGTGACCAACCCAAACAAAGTCAAAGTGGTTTATAGCCTGCTAAGAGCACTGCACTTAAAAGTCAGGCTGGTTTAATTAACACAGATCTTTATGCCATAACAAGACTTGCTTTTCTTGAAACAAATATTTGAGACCTTGAGCAACACATCTGAGAAACTATAGAATAAGAATAATTGTAGATCTCCTTGGAATAATTACCTTGTCTTGTGTGCATCTTTGAAACACTCAACAACCTTACAACCTTTTCTATAAATTTCCTGGAACTTCATGGCCCTCATTATTAAAGGTATTGAAGTCATTTTTATGGGGGAAAGGTGGAATCCTTTCTCTGCATCACTTCACACTGAACCCGCATCAACTCCCTTTGATTTTATGTCATTTCTTGCGAACATGACCCAAGCCCACTCCAACATCAGAGGAGGGAGAAAAGGTCAGAACCATAAATTTTTGACCTTGCTGGGTGAAAGTAGACATTACACTCAAATCCCTGTTACTAATGGTTGCTATACTTCATTGCAGTGCAGGCAGTGCAAAAGGGCACCAGCAATGACATCTTTCATCACTTGTGCTAAAATGCTCTTCACTTACTGCCTCTTGCATGGGGTGCCAGCAAAATGAGATGTAAATGGATCTGTTGACAAACAGGTTAAATGTCAACACCCACAATGATACGTTGTTAATAGTAAGGCACAAGATATTACAGAATTGTTTAAAAGGGGCAAGTGCTGAAAGGTGAGCAAAGTTGTCATCACAGTTATTTACTGTGTTAAGTACCATGGTTGGACTGCTGCCTCTGCTTCAAGGCAGCTCTCATCCTAATCTTCCTTTTCTTTCTGACAGCCTCACTCCAGACTTTGTTGCTGATCACCCCCAGCCTTGTGGTTCCCCTGCCAGTGTTCCAGCACAGCAGGAAGACTCAGAAGACACACACAGAGGCAGGCACCAAGCCCTCTTGGGACCCATAACTAGGGACTAAAATGCCTTTTGCTGGTGGAAGCTGTTCTGGGGAATGGTTAGAGCTCCTAGTAGGAGATGTTAGATATTGTGCAACTCAGGGCAGCTATTAGATGTGACACTCCTTCTGTGTGCTCTGACTTGTTTGCTTTAGAGGGAGACTTTTTAATCACACTGGTATTTATATTGTTTTTCAATGTTTTTATTGCTATTCTGAGTCTCCGTTCAGGGCAAAGAGTCTCTGTTTTGCTAGGCAAAACTTAATAACTTAATGCTGTTATTCTCACTCGAATTTCTTCTGTAATAAGGGTCTTGAGACACTGACAGTTGCTACTAAGGGAAGCAAACTGAAAATTTCCCTTTCTCTAATGCTGAAATACACAGGTTTTTCCATGAGGAAGGTGCTGAAGTGAGTGACTGCTATTTGCTTCCACTGTCCCTCAGGCAAAAGAGGAGAGATCCTACAGAAATGTATTAGAAACATACACAGATAAGGTGGTATTTGTGAATGACTTAGTGTCTTCCAGGCAAAATAGTTTATAAGCAGGATAGCAATTAAACAAATGATTCATTCTTTTTGTAAGGTTGTATTACTGTGTCATGTTTAATCTACAGTCATGCCCCCATGTCCCATGAAGGTCTGCTGTCTTGGGTGATGTGTAAACATGGTGAGATATATAATGGGCAAGATTAGACTTATTCCAGTCAGTTTTTGATGAAGAAATATTGTGACGGTACATTTTAATGATGCGAATGGAGAAACTATCCCATGAAAGGATGTTAATATAAAATAGCCAAAGGGAAAAGGAACTTCTAATGAGATATGCACAGCCCTGAAATCAGTGTTTCCCGTCTTAAGTTGATGGATTTGTCACTTCCTCCCTTGGCTCTTTCCCAAATGTAGATGCCAAATGAAACAAAAATAATAACTACAGATTAAAATCTTCGTAAAGAATTAGAAGAATCAAAAATCTCCATGCAGTGCATTAGCAAAGTATCTTCAGGAAAATTTATTTTAAGCATAAAATGTAAGACTGTTTCTTACTAGAAAAAGAAAATATTTTAAATAATAAAAGGAAAGCATGACATGTAAAGTCAGCAGGAACTTCTGTGTAAACAGGGCTGGGTTATGGCTCAATCAGGGATCATCTCAGATGTTTCTTACAGCTAATCCTGAAATAACTTCTTCTTCAGCTAAAACAATGAAACTTTGAGATGAAAAACCAGGGGGAAAGTGAGAATTACTGACACAGAAGAAATACTTGGTAGTTTCTATATTTTAGAATTAGAGGGAATGCTCTATTAAAGATATTTTTAAAAATACCTTTTCAAAGCTATTTTTCACACCAATAACTATCAGTTTGAAAACAAGTAATGACCACTTACATTCTAGAATGTCACCTCACTCCTGGGGAAACCTTTCCTTGCAACATCTTTTCCCTAATGTCAGCTTCCAAATGTTCCTTCCTCCATAGTTGTCATTCCATAGGAGGCGCTGGCTGTGAGTGTGATCCAGAACAGAAGTTCCTTGGTCCCCTACAGAAGAAATAGTGGAAACATGGAAATATCCCAGACACATTGGTGATGAGTCATTAGGCTACATGGCAGCTACCAGTGCTCTGCTTGGCTTGCTCTTCAAGCTCTCTGCATCCCAGTTTGGATGTGACCTCCAACTCCTCCTGGCTTTCTGCTTCATTTTGCTTTTGCCCTGTGTTAATCTTAGGGCTCCTTCTTTTTGCTCTCTAACAAGGCAGGTCCATCTGGCTCCTTCTAGTGCTTATTCTGTTCCATGGTTTCCTCGTGTGTGCCTCACAGTGTGCCAGGTAGGAGCATACAGGTACTGCACAGCTCTCTTATTATGTGCAATAATAAGAAAGGGAGCATTATATGGCCCTTTTATATGAAATTTCTTGCAGGATTACAAAGCTCTCCCTTCTGTGGTGCTAAAATGCACTCATTCTACCTCAGGCTGTACATCCCTGCATGTCCCTCCTCCAGATGCCTTCATCCTGTGATAAAGGAAGTACCTGGAAACTGTCCATTTATAGGACAATGCTTGAGTACTCTTTGCTTCAGTATTGCATCAGTTTTGCTTCTACCTACTCCTGCCTCTCTTTCTCTCTTCTCCACAGTATTTTCCATGCTTTGAGCCTGACCTTCCTTCCCCTGCCTGTTCATTAATCCTATGTCTCTTGGTCAGGTCCTGGCTCTTGACAGTTTGTGCAAACCAAACTCCCTTCTCTCCAGACCTCTGCCGAAGTTCAGGATCTCTCTTATCTTTCCTGCCTTCTCTTCTGCCACTGTTTGGGCTTCTCAGCAGTCACAGAACATCTTCTTCCATTTCCAGATATCCATAGCTGTGAATTTAATAATTGTCTCTCAGACCCAGTAATAGCAATAAATATTTATACTGTATCAGCATTTTAACTGCTATTCAGTTATTACTGAATTATTGCACAAACTCAAAGGGAAGCAATCTTTGGCCTGACAGCAAAAGCTGCTGAAGGTAGGTTCAGCAGTGCCTCAGGGCAGGTGTATCAAAGGGTGTCTGTGCTGTGCTGAAGAACTCTGGCTTTTCAAGTGGGAACTTGAGAAACTTTTGTGTACCATAAATTTTCAGCCTGTGTTCTACTCTCCTGTCACTGTGTTGACATACAAATCCCAGCCAAATAACTCATACTGCATATTAAGCACTGGTTAAAGAACATCACACGTTACATGAACTTACACAAACTACTAAGGTTACCAAAGATTTAACTCCCCAAAACAACAATATCTTACAGCTCTTAGACCGTAGCATGAACTTCCCCAGGAAATACCTCATCACCTTCTGCCCTCAGTATAAACTCTGTTTCTTTGATGTTACCTTCTTTTAAATATATAATAACATGTGTGTGCTGTTAGAAAATTCAAATAATTGTATATACTGGAAAAGAGAGTAAAAGAGAGCAAGAATGTGAGAAGCTAATCCCAGTGGGGAGCACAGGAAGGAGCTCAGATGTGTTGCTGGAGTGTATAAATTTCAGTGTGGGAAGGATGGAGTAGCTGAGTGACTTGCCAGGATGAAGAAGTGACTTTGTACTGATGTGAGAGGGGACCCCACAAGGTCTGACTCCAGGCTCTTTGCTTGACCAGTTTTTGCAATTAAGAAAAGAAACCACCTATCTTCCTACCATAACAGGCACTATTCAAAATAAGACATTAACAACAAGCACAATGTCATTTACCACAGTTTAACCCTAAGGTGAGGGTAGAGATAACATTATTCCTGCAGTATTTCCTCCTGATCTTCAGCTCTGGTCAAGTGCAAGGCTCCTTAATGGTGTCAGTGGTAACTCCAGGGCTTGATAAACTTGTCTTTATCAGTGGAGTCAGAGCATGTTATTAGCAAATGTATATGGATTCTGTGTTTTACTATAGCACATGTTTGTATAGCCTTTTCTGACAGTGCTAAGATGTGCTAAGTTTCCTTGACAGAAAACAGACATTTTAATAAAATGGCTGCCATTTAACTAGAAACTCCTGAGCAAAGCTCTATGGGAAACAGTTCCCATGACCTCCAGGGGGGAAGAAATGTTTGTCTTTTAATAGGGTTCCATTCTGTAAAAAAAGTCCTTACTCTGCAGTACCCAGGCTTTTTTAACACAACCCTAATGATGCAACTCCTGAGGAACTGCATATGCCATTTGCAGAAACATATTGCTAATTACACTAGTCTTTACTCTCAGATAAAGAAACTTAGAACTATTTCAGAACAATGATCTGGAACAGAGAAAGACTGAAGCAGAATCTTCTGTAATGCATCTAATTTCATTACATTATACATTTTAAACCTGAAATGACTATTGCATATTGATTTACTTACCCATTTATGCAGTTGACTGATAGTTTTGTGTGTCTGGCAATTCATATTTGTACTTTGCATTGGTTTTGTTTTGGATCATATCTAAGTTCACATTTAATGTATTTATTTTAATATAAAGCATGTTTTACAAAAGTAGCAGAACCTATATCCCAGCTGTCTTTATTCGGTGTATTCTGTTCATGCTTAAGGGTCACCAGCTTGAATTAGGTCCTTATTCAATATTGCAGGATTGTTTATAGGCTGCACATGTCACTGAGCAATTGAAAGAAAAAATTTATTTATGAGCTGCCCTACCTGGGAGTGCTCCCCAGTGGCAGGTCGAGAAGTGAGCAATGGGAACTGAAGTTGCAAAGGAAGTTACACCATCTGTCTTGAAAGCCAGACACAGGTGAGAGATAGAGAAGGGATGAAAAGGGGCATTCATAAAAAGCTGATTCATCACTCTTCTTGTACTCAAAACAGAAAACAATAGCTTGTTTTACGATAAGGCTCTGCCTTTCCAAAGCTGCGTTCCACTTTGGCAGGGAGAGTGTACTGAATGCCATAAACTCGGGGTGATTGGCTTCATTTCACCAAAGAGCTTGTGCTGAAACTCAACTTTTTGTCTGTGGTTGGCACAGAATGGGTCTACTGAGCAAGCAAAAAATGAGACAAGTTCTGCAGAGTCCACCTGGACCAATTGCTCTGAAGGCTGTTGTTTGGCAGAGCTGGATGGACAGCCCTGCTGGATGTGAAATCTGTGCAGCTCCTTAGGCAGTTTTGGCTCTGAGCCCACCAAGGGTCACTGCTCACCCCATCTGCAGTGGCACCCCCTCTGAATCTCAAGTTCAGCCCCATAGCCTTAATTACCTATGTGTTATATGACCTGTGGGCTTGTGCTGCATGTGCTGTAGGCATTCTGGGCAGCATAAAGTCGATCTGGGTTAAAAACAACAGCAAGTTTCTGTCTTTTTCTTGCATGTGTATGAATAAAAATAATTTTGAATAAAAGCACACCACGGTCCCTTCTCTCTGGCTCCTCTGGCAGGGGCTTTTGCAAGCGGTGTGCCTTACCCTGACATTTGTGACAGTCACCCTCAGTTTTCTCTTGGAGCAGCAGCATTTCTCCATGAGCAGGATGGCTGGCTGGCCCCCGAGCACAGCCCCACCCTGGGGTGCTTCCAGGCTGCTGCACTCATGAGGAGGGAGCCCATTGCTCCACACAGAAGCTTCACAGCTGCTCTCCTGGCACTGCACAATTCCATGCATGTATCCCGAGCTCCCAGTTCAACCCATGACTTATGCCAATGTATAATAAGACAAATATAAGTCACATACATGCCCATATGGTAAAATAAGAGAATCCAAGAGGAATGAAGATTTTCTTGGGCTTCTAGAAGCTGCAGAAAGAAATCCTTCTAGAAAAAGGCTTGTACACTTTTTGACAAGCCTGTTTTCCAAAGGAAATGACGCTGGTGTGGCTGCACTCTGCCTGTCAGACTCCTTTCCTCTACTCCAGCCTCCACCTTTCCAGCCTGTGTGCCAGCTCAGACAGGTTGGAACGGGATGAGGGTCCCAAAGAGGCTCTTTCTCCCTGTCACATGAGACCTGGGGGCTGCTCAAAGGATTAAGACCCAGGTCAGTGCCTGCCCTGGGGGAAAAGCTCCCAGTGGGTGTTCTGCAGTTACCCAGCCCAGTTAGGTCACTTGCTGGCAGAGCAGTTCATGACTATCTGTGCAGGAAGACACCAGATATTTATACCAGAAAATATTTCTTTCATTCATGGGTCACGAGAAAGAAAGGAAGAACTGGCTGGACTTCATATGGTGACACCAGGCTGCTCAACTGCTGATTAAGCTGGATTTTCTGTGCTAGAGTTCAACAGGGAGAAAACCACAGCATTTTTACAGACTTTAATTGCAGAGCAAATAAAACACAAAATGAGGGTCTCCATTTTTCATCACGTTTTTCACACCTGAAATGAGAATCACTGAGGCTTGATGCTTTGCTAGTTACAACATGATAATATTGCAGACCTTTGTTTTTAGAGGGAAGCCAGGTAGAAGAACGGCATTCATGGAAGAAAATTTCTGACTGGTTATATAAAAAGAAAATATTCCCCTCCTGTTCTTGATGAGAGGTTTTCATGCAAAGGTTCAATGACTCCTATGTGCAAGGGGTTGTCTTTTCAGTGTGTGCAACATGGGGACATTCTGGTGTCCCAAAACACCAAAGCCAAAGGGCAGTCTGGAGCAGGCACTGGGGCCTGTGATGCCACTTACTCAGGCAGTGCAGAGGAAAGAAGTATGGCTAAAGTTGGGTCTGAGCACTTTGGGTTACTCAAGCTACCTCTCAGGTAAATTGCTTTCATGACAATGGGTTCTGGGTAACATTCTTGTCCTGTCAAGAGACATGCCCTCAAAGACAGACAAAAGAACTTTGCGCTGCTGAAAGCAAGAGAAGAAAACATTTTGTGCCAATAATTGAGGGTAGTAACAATTGTTATTTGATTTACTGTAAACATTACGGGAGAGGCTCTTGAAGAGCTCTCAGTGAACTCACATGTTTCACACAACTTGTAGAAGAGAGAACAAAAATAGCAAATTCTTTTGTCTTCAAGTCGTACTTTAAAAGTATAATGGCAAGGCAGAAAAGGTATAAACCAGTATCATTCCATGTATATATTAGTGTTTAAATAGCTGTCTTCACATTTTTATTGCAGCAAACAAAATTTCATTAATCATTTAAACCACTTTCATGGAAAAATTACTGACAAAAGATTGAAAGCAAGCAGCTTTAAGGAAAATTGTATTAGGGTCTGGTCTAAGTTCTATTTTCAGTCATATTCTTCAATTTATTAAAATACTTTGATTTTTTATGCCCTTTCTCTCTTCATGTGCAGAAACAGAAATAATATTTTCTTTGCCTAAACAGGCTGCAACAGAGCTTCACAGACAGAGTTTTATGAATTGAAAAAAAAACAACAGAGACTAAAATTGTCTATAAGTAACATCTTCAAAAAACCTGAATTATATTGAAGGGCAGTAGCAATGTATACTTAAGAAGGAAATGAATCATCTCTAATGGAAACACAGTGCCTCTGACTATCCCATTGAACAGAGAGCTGTTCCACATTTATGCCTTATATCCAACCAATACAGGCTGTGGTACCAACCACTGTGTTGCCAAATAGGAATATTTACAGAAGCTACAAAAGTTATTTACTTGCTGAAAGACACCATCACCCCTGATGGAGAGCACAAGTACAAAGTGAGGGGCTTGGGGTGGTGGTCTACTGGTGGGGTGACAGGCATGGTAGACAGAGTAAAATTCAAAAAGGGAAATATGAGGGAATAAGAAGGAACTGAGACCACAAGAGAAATATGGTATATGGGGTTGCTGAGTAATGGTCCATGAATGTACCATGAGGTGATGCTAACCACCAGATCATGTGCAATTCAGCCCATTAGCTGAACTGGATCCAGCAAAATCTGATATTTCTCCTGGCTCACTCCTAATACAGTGCAGGTCACAATGTGTGACAACTGCAGTACCAAGCTCATAGTGGCTATCAGCCTGTGGCTTACAGACATGAGGCTTGTCAAAAGTAACAAAGACAGATTATCATATTGGTTTCAACTACCTAGAATGTTTCTCTCAGAGCAGCTCAAGCCATGGAGGGTCCAAAGATGGTGCAGTACATAATACCCAGTGTTGTCATCTATTCATTGTCAGAGGATAGCTCAGTGGGCTGCTGGATTTTAAGTCAGTAGTAACACTGATGTGCAATTTCAGTGTAGCAGAGCTTCATAAATTGCTGCCATGTCTGTTTGGTGTTGTCAGTTATCATTCATCTCTCAGTGCAGGCATTGCAGGAGATTTGTGTTTGTGTTATAACAATCCATGAATGATGGCAATGATGCCAAAGTGAAAGGAGGAGATATATGTAAGTAATAGTCCACTTAATGAGGTCTATTTCCTTCCAATGTAAGTCTGTGAAATTCACTCAGCTGCTGAACACCTGCAGATGCAGCTACACTGTCTGTAATTAGATGTGGTCATTGACATTGCCAGCAGTGCTCAGTATACCACTGTACAAAAGAAATTCAGAAGCAGTGCATTGGTGTGTCAATGGTGTCAGATGAGTGGTGACCTCTTCAAGGTCTATGATATGCAGGCTCATTACATCCACTACAGCTACAGAATATCACCTCTTCCCTTCTTTTCCATTGTGCTCTTGTGAAGAGTTGCACACAGGGAAGAGCTCAGCTGCACTGAGAGTGATTTTTTGCTCACCACTTCACGAAGATACAACCACAACTGTAACTACAGGACAGAAGAAACATGACAAATCCTTACCTCATTACTGGTGTCATCTGAGTTGCTGTCTCTGGACAATAATTCTCTCCTAATAATGTTTTAGCTTGCACTTTGAATCTTGCTGTCACCATGTTTGTAAACTTAAAAAGAAACTTCTGTTTAAAAAAGGCACCCTGAGCTGCCAACAGACTGCACAAGACTCCTTTTCCAAAGAGCAGAACCCTGCTGCTGATGCTGAATTGCAGTCCCAGGAGCCTTGGAAAAGCATGCATCACCATGGCTCCTCTCAGCCTTCAGGGAAGGAAGTGAGGTGAGAGCAGGAGCAACAGGACTCGATTTTTCAAAATCCAGGATAATCTTCAGAGACAGTGGTAAGAAAAAAATAGCAAAACAGCTTCCAACTTGCATACAAACTCAATATCATGTGGAGCCCATCATGTAGTGACATTTTCTTTACTATAGCTGCTCTTCATCTAATAATGAAGGTCCTCAGATTTCCATCCAGAAGACTTGTGTTTTGATAATCTGCTCTACTGTTTCCCCAAATCCCCTTTCCTCTGTAATCAGACCATCAGTCACTGCAAAGGATCAAAACTGCCACATTTAAATGCTATTCTTCTTGTGAGAAACTACAATCTGATCAAAGATTAACAGCATGAAATATGTTACTTGCTTTTGCAGTAAACCTGCATGTCCCTTGTTGTCGATCCAAGTTCATGGAGGTTTATTTTCAAAGCAAATCTCTTGTTTTCCTTTCACCAGAGAGCTGTTATAAAGCCAGCTATTGTTATTGTAAAGTATAACTCTATTTTTTTAGTCCACCTACTAGAAGCAAATGGTTTTCATCAGGTAAAAAGTCATTGTATACATGCATTATATAGACAGGTCCTGGACACAACAAGCAGTTAATGGTTTTTAATTAAATAGAGTGAGACAGGACACTCAAGGAGTGACCCAAGGATTACTTGTAGAGGAAGTTTCTCTCATGACTAATAGTGACTACAAATAAGATGGGGTATTACAATAAAATTCTACTGCTGACAAAAATATTAGCAGTAAACGACGACAGAGCCTTCATCTGGGACTAGGAGAGCATCTGGAATATATTAAGACTGTAAAATTTCCCTTTAAGTGTGGGTTGCTAAAGTTAAAGCCAGCCACCCAGAAACTATGGCACTCAGAGAAACTCAATATTTTTTTTCATTAAAAATTACTTAAGGAGATTTACATCTTCCCTTGGTTGACATTGTGATGTTCTGCTTGTCCAGACTTTAAGTCCTGAAAATATGCATGTGATGAGAAGGAGTGGAGAAAAATATGGTCTCAAATATGTCCTGCCTATGTTGATCTGGGAAAACAACTCTGGTTCCAGGCATCCTTCTGCAATGCAATCAGTCAGATGCTCTTTGCAACCACTCTGTGCAGATACCCACTGCTTATTAAAACCACATGTGAAACTGATGAATTATGTATCTAGAAATGCAATATAAGCACCAGATATTGACACAGATAAACAGGAGTGAAGTGGGATGTGCTGGGACATCATTACAGAAAAGAGTAAAGTTTGCTTTAAACAAAAAGACAGTGTGCTAAAAGGCCAGCATGGAAGCAAAGTTCCAGTTTCCCAGCCTCCTTTCTCCCTGCCCCCAGTTGTCATGACACCTTTCATTGCAGTCTTGCCTCAACATGGACCATGAGTTCCTGGAGACAGAAATTGGCCTGTAACTTGGACCTATTGTGTGCAGCACAAGAAGTGCTCCTGCCTCTCCTGGATCCTCAGGTGGTGTTTGGGAGGCAGCTGCAGCTAAACTGGGGAGCTCCATGTCTCTACAGAGAGCTGAGAGCATGCACAGTGATCCTGGGAGGGCACTCAGCACATGCTCCTGTAAAGCTGGGCCAGCTGCTCTCAAACCACTAGGAATTAGGAATATCTAGCCCTCTTATACAGACACCGATTTTCAGATTAAAACCCAGATGATGTTAGCTTGGGCTACACTGGGAGCTCCCAAAAGGCAAGTCCAGATTTGAAGAACAAACTGAGAGACAAAGGGTGACAGTGGATTCCTGCTATCAGCAAATGAGACCAAAATCTGCAAAGCTCCAGAAAGTGGAATTCATTTCACCTTCCAAGAGGCCCCAGGTCATGAAGATCCTGGGTACTTCTTCCATTTTCCTTCACTTGCTCTAGTGACAATAGAAATGGGAAGGACTTATTCCCCAGCAGTTTTTTCCAGGAGCTTTTGCTGAGTGAGATGAAGTCCATCCACTGTGTCCAGGAATCTCTCCTGCCAAAGAACTTTCCTGCCCTATGTTTTCCACCCTGATGGGCTTCCTGGCTGTTTCTGGATGAGGTTTGGTAAGGGGAGTGCAGCACAGCTCAGCACACGAAGCACAGGAGGCCTTAATTTGCCATCAGTGTAGCAGTGGTAGGTCGCGGTATCTCTTGGAGCCAAGGAACCCATGATGAAAGACATTCACAAATACAGAGCAGAAGTTGGTCCAGAATAAAAGCCAACTCACTGGGTGGCCTTGGTAAGCATATTATGTCCCAGCTGAATATTTATGTTTTTATTTCCACTCAAGCAGCATTTCCTCAGAACAGGGGAAGGGTTTTACATGACTTTCCGGTAAACCTTCAACCTAAATCCTTATGTTGAGGTAACAACCCACATTCAGAGATCAAAGAATTGTGTTAGGAAGAATAAATGTATCTTCTCTCTCCTCTTCCCACCTCCCTTCACCTCCCATTTCCTCTTTCTTCTGATCATGTATTTGTGTGGGTGAAACTTTCAAAAGTAGCGATAGAAATAAGATCAAGTTTTTCAGAAACTGGCAAGGAGCATCTGTCCATCAAGATCCTTACACATGGACAGCACATAGGATCTAAGCTCTGATAAGTCTGTAGCCACCTTTTTGGCATCTAAGAGGAAGTTTTGAAATGCCAGCCTGCAGTTTTAAGAAGGACAAAACCCTGTACATGTCTCTCATCAGGGAAGTCTGAAGCTCTTGATCTACCCCACATCTCATCCTACCAAGAAGTTGGTGAATGCTATCAAAACAAAACAAACCACAGAGAGAAAGTCTGCTCCTGGAAATATTCTGTAAGGAGAAAAATACAGATATACACTGCCTTGAGTACCAGTCCTACTTCAGGGCTTGGTAGTAAGGGAGTGGCATGTGTGTGTAGGAGACAAAGTAGGGGAGCTGGAATAATCCACTAATGTCCTCAAATTTTCCCTCCTATCAGTAAGTCATCACTGCTAAAGGCAATGAAGGAAACCCGCCAAATATAACAGCTAAAACCAACACCCTGAAAAGCATAATATTTAGGGAAAGCTGTGTGTTGGGGCCAGCTTGTGCCAGCTGCCAAGTCTGCAATCACAAGAGGCCCAGGGCATGGGGAGATCTCCAGGAAAGTCCCTGTTGGTGGCCAGGCACAGGACAAAACCCTGCTCCTGTGCAGATATGAGACTGTGACCCTCACAGCTGATGGATGGTCCTGCTGGCAGCATGGAGGGTTCAGTTCCCCTCCCTTCAAACCAGTTGCTCTTTGCAAATGGAAATGGAGATAAATGCTGGTGACTGTCCCAGGCAGGGATGCATGGTCTTGGTGAGCAGTGGTTCTGACAAGGGATGAGGACATGACTCCAGTGGCAGCTCACAGGGCCTTAGCAGGAGCTCAACATCAGGATGGAGTGAAATAGGGCCTTAAGGAAGACTTGGGCCAACTAGGGTCCCATGGATGTCCATTGGAGATGAATATGGAAGTTCTTTTCTGACTCATCTCTGTTAGGATGAGAGCAATACAATTCCTTTCTCTGTGCTTCTAGGGGGACATTTGGAGGGATGCATATCGTGACACAGTGGTGGGGGACACCTTGTTAGAGTTGAGAAAACAGGATGTGAAATATGCAAAGAATTTCCCATTCTCCCTGGTTATGTACCTGGGGCCTAATTTGGGCCCAGTGAAGCCCCTTTTCCCTACATGAAGATGACATTGCCTGATTACCCTGCAGGGAGATTTTGATTGAGGAATTGCATGTGGATGTTACAAAGGTGATTCTTGATTTTTTGCTGGTAGCAATTAGTAGCACTAGTTCATGAGGATTTGTGTGTCTTTGTCTAATTCATGGTTATGGACTCCAGCAATAAGTAACTAGGCAAAATTTTACCGGCTAAATACCTAATTTGCATGTAGTTTGATCTTCTGCCCTTAAGCTCAATCCATGGCTTTGGGTCTATGTGAGGTGCTCATCAGCTACTTCTCTCAGCCAATGTTGCCGTCCTTGGCATTAGAGTCTCCTGAGAAGCATGGGACTTGTGGCCAGGATGTGCAAAACTAGTGGCTTGGGATGAGTAGCGGTGATTTCTTCCAGTAGATGTGAACTTTGGAGCATGCTGAGCACGTGTTCTCCAGTCAGGCCTGTTCAAGCAGAGCAGATCCTTATCCAAGGGTCAAGCTTGCTGGCTCCATGTTTCATGTGAGCTCTGGAAAGCTTCTGCCCCACCAGACAGACCCTGTTGGGGCACAGTTTCTGGGGAAGGTGCTGCTGCAGCAGCATAAAAAGGTGTACCTGCTCATTTTTGATGGTCATCTCTGTCTAAAGAGTCATAAAACAGCTTTTACAAACTTCACAAGTTCTTCCTAAGAGATCTTAATTTTCTAGTATCTGAAAGCCTCTTCTCCCCCTGGGGCTCCTGGGAGCCATTGCTCCTGTCTTGCTTCTCCTTGCAGTTTTCTGCACACACTCTCACTCAGCTGCTATTCCTGTGTTCATTTTTATCTTTACACCAGGCTTGAGCTGCGGCTCCTTGTGACAATATTTCCTCATAAGGCTGTGCTTAAAAAGTGAGGAGCTTCTATTTGTTGGTGCTGGGTGGTGGCATGTGAGGCTGCACAAAGAAAAACAAATGTTTGAGATGTTTTTGAAGGTGCTGTCATGAGACAAAACAGGGCCCTTATTGCTAAGTTTACTTGTACTTGGATGTAGCAGAGACTGTTCAGGCTCTTTAATAACTCTGCCCTGGGAAGTTTCCATCACCTCCCTTCCCTTCCTCCTCTCCTGACAGCTCTGCTTGCCACCAGAGCTGTGCGCTTTGGAGGGGAGAATTGTGGGGAGAATTGCCCCTACCCTGGAATCTGATCAGCCACTGCCACCTTGCAAAAGGAGCTCCTTCAGCCTTGTTTGTCACACGGGTGACACAGCTGGGAACATCTCCTGCAGTCACAGCAGGGCTGCATTGGTTGTCCTCCAGGGAAGAGCTCCACCCAGACCCCACAGATTTAAACATTCTAGAGGCTTTGTCTTGTCTCTAAGAAGTTAAAGTATCCAAGCAAATGTGGGACTAATATCCACTCAGTTCAGGGGAAACTGTAAAAAGGAAGCACTAAGTCCTATCTCTCTCAAGGGTCAGGGGAGCAGAGGCAGAGGAAGGGGCAATGAATTGGCCACTGCACCAAACTGAGCTTGCTTGCTCCCCTACCCAGCCTGATTTGGAAGCAGAGCTTAAAAGCAGTTTACTTAGGAGGTTTGTTATAGCTATGAAAGCTAACACTGGAGTTATGCTGAGCAGCAGGGCAGAGGGTAAAACAATATTTTATCCCTAAGTTAAAACACTTTCACAAGGGTAAAGTCAGTCATCTGCTCTGTCAGCATTGTGTGTGTAGGGTGGGGTCACCCTGTGGGTGCCCTCACCAGGGCTTTCCTCACGGCTGCCTCGGCTGGGAATGCTGCACCTTTGGGACATCACCTCACCCAGGGCATCACATCCCTCACCCTCCTTGCCCTCTGGAGACCCTGGTGATTCCCTGGGCTGAGGAAAGGAGATTATTTTACCAGTCAGCCAATCCCAGCGAAAACAGCTCTGTTAAAGCCCTCAGAATGTAAGACTGTCTTTCCTCACATATGAAGTTTAGAGCTGTGAAGTTGTGATTCCTGGAAACTGGTGTCTTCTCCTATAATAATTGTGTGGACTGGGTAACAAAGCACTACTAGTATTTAGGAGAATATTTCTTTTGAGCTTGGAAATATTTGCTACTTCTCTGGCCAGCTGTGCTCTTCTTTGAAATAAAGGAAAACTCTCTCAGCCTTTTAAGCTTTGATATTTCTTAGTTCTCCTTTTTTGTTTTTCTCTTGTAAAATGTGAGTACCGATTTGCCCTGGAAATAAGATATGCAAAGGAAATACATTTGAGGAAGAACTGTACTTTGAATATGAGAAAGTGAAGTCCCAGGAGGTGAAGGGACTTGTCCCAAGTCCTGTAGGGAGCTTGCCCTACACTGAAGAACTAAGGAACCTTTTGAACACTAAAACTTTTTCTTAATTGTAATTTTCTTGTAAATATTTGGATCTCAGATTTCAAAGTTCAAGCTGGGTTAATCACAAAGAATGCAGCTCTTCCTGCTTTCCATGCAGGGTGTAAGGTAACAGCCTGTGGTGCCCTCCCAGACACCCCATGCATCTGCACGAGTTTCAAGTGACAGCTGGTCTTTAAACTCAGTATCACACATACAGATTAATCATTACCTGGCTGCTGTCCTGGCTTCCAATCAGTTCCACTTTATTGACTTAGCCTGGGCTCGACAATGCTTTATTAATCTTGCCTTTGTGTCTACACAGCAGCCTTATTGTGATTAAATAGTTCCCCCTGTTTTATTAGCCAGGGTTAGTACTGTAAGGCACTAAGGACTTTGTTAGCTGGGGCTGTCTGTCTGCAGACTGGAACAAAGGTGAGATCCTTACAAGGGCCAGATCAAATTCCACTGTGTGGGAACTTTCTCATATGGAGAGATTCAATAACAAGATGCTGCTGCATCCTGAGGAAAACACAGGAACAGACCTGGGAGACTGTCAAGACCTGAGTGTTGCCCATCCCATGGGGTGCCATCAGAGGCTGTGCTGCAGCCCAGCCAGGCTTGCAGGGCAGGGGATACCTGTGTGGCAGAGATATCTCTGTGGCTCAAGGTAGCAAACATGTTTGGGAAAGTTGTTCCAAACCATCCACCAGAGCCCATTCCTGGAAACAGATAATTCAAAACATTTGTCCAGAGGATGATTTGTGGGGTGACCACAAGCATTTATATCACGGAGCAAATATTTGAGGCACATCCAGATCAGCTATTACTGATGTTATTGTTTTCAATCATCTTTCAGAGGAGTCCCTGAGGGTTGCCTGCACTGGGAAGTGACAGGAGGAGAGCTGGGGCATGAGGTGCACCCCAGAATGATGATTCATCTGCTTTTTCCAGATGCAAGCCCCACTGCAAGCATGGATCTGAGAGCCTGGGATCGTGATGCAGAACCTCCAAAGGTTTATTTTTAGGGAGGCAACCTGCATATGAGGAGAAAAAAGAGCCTATTATAAAAAGTAGAGGGAGTCAGACAGCAGCTGTAAAAACTAAAACTTCCAACAATACAACAAACAGAAAATTACATTTCCCTTCATTGTGTGGAAGGAGGCAAGCTTCTAGCCAGCTGTGGAGGAAATAAGGAGTTTACATTATTTGCAGTGAGGACCAACATACAAATTTCCTGTCTGTCTCCCTCTACAAATTAGCAAAAATTTGACAAAAATGCATTTTCATTTTATTCCATTTTTCTGTTTCTGTAGGAAGAAGATGCACCCCGAGCAGTGTGGTCTCAAACAGGGTAGCTGAAAAGTGTCAGGGGAAACTGAGCAAACAGGAGATCAAAAGAAAAAGGCAGAAATGGCTGTGATGCCAGATCAACACAATTCTGCCCCTCACATTTCTGGGCCCAGATAGAGTAGCAGCTTGCAGGCATGTGTCGATGACTGTGGTCTCACAGAACAGCTTATGCCATTTACTCACAAACCCAAGCCCAAAGATTTTACAACATCTCTTGTCATGCAGAAAATTATCTCCCCCTATGTTTGTTTTAAGTTTCAAAGCACTGACATGTAAACTTAAATTATTAAAAGAAAAATGACATATTCTGTCTTGGTGCTTGCTTATTCAGTCTGTATTAGCAGAAATTGCAGCTCATATGTGCCAGCGAGTTTTCCATGTCTTACTGCACTGCAGCACAGGGTATTTCAGCCAGTGTGGGCAGAAATGAGCCCCACAAGATGCTGGCCCTGGGTGGAGGCTGGCGCTCCTGCTGCTTTCCCAGCTGCTTCCAGCATCCTGTGACTGATGTTGCTGGGCAGGAAAAAAAAGTAAACATGCAGAGTCAGCAAATTACAAGTCAGGTGTGCGTAAAATGAAGCAGTTTATAGTCATTAGCAAACTGCTCAACATGGCACAGGCTTCCTGAAGTACTCTGGGGGACAGTCAGGGGTGCAAGGAGTCCCCAGCCAAAGCATCCTGACTTTGCATTCTCTTTCAGTCAGTCCCACTGCAAATAAAACTAGTATTACCAGCTCATCTTCCCATCCAAAATTACAACTTTTATGTTCCTAATTTAAGGGCAGCTCCTGCCTGCTCTTTGCCTGTGTTTGAGGTATGCTGGTTGCTGAGTGTCTGGTCTTAGTGTCTTGGAATAAATAGCAGAGCAGTCATCTGCCCTGTTCCAGGATAGTTGGAGTCATCAGGGAGCATTTCAGGGGACAGAGAGAGGAATACTTCAGGCTTCTTCACTTGAGAGAAGGGAAAGAGCATGGAGGAACCTCCAAATGAAAAGAGTTGGATTTCACCTAAAGCACTGTATTGCAAATTGACCAAACTCAACTGCTCTCACTTCAGTAGCTAAAGAGATTATCTCCCCTGCCTGAAGTACTCTCTGTGCTTCCAATACTCCTCTTCCCCTGCTACTGGGTGTTTGTCTATCTGTTGCCCTTGTGCAATGGGAGGCACTTTTCCATGGGGGACACCTCCCAGGGCAGCCCTCAGAGGGGACCCTGAGAGCCACTGCTGCTGGAGGTGGTGGGGGATGGCCAGGAGGAGGGGGGGCAAGGGGCCAAGCTGGGGGATGTGCCCTAGGAGGGTCTAGGAAGAGAGTGCACTAGAAAAGAGACAGAGGTCTGCTTTGGGAGTGGCTTACGAGGATTGCTGGCTCCAGGGTCTCCCAAGCTGATTAACTTCTGGTGCGGAGTAGGCTCATGTGTTTACCTTCTCAGGAGATGAAAAACAGAGTGAGGTTTTGCAGCACTCAGATTCCCTGAATTTTTTTAAGATTTTGATTAATCATGAGGCATTTTGGCAGCCTCCTTGGATACTCCATCACCCCTATTTAATCAGTCACCGTCTGAGTGCTTGCTCTGCCTGGTCTCAACTGGCAAGGCTTGACACTACAGGGGAGTGGGTGGGCCTCAAGGTGCTGGTGGGGCAAGCAGCTGGCTCTGCTCAGGGTCTGTGCCAATATCCCCTTGGTTTCTGCAAGGGAAGACCTCATGACAAATGCCCTTACATGGATATAGGACATAAAATAACTTTAATTTGTATTCTGTGCAGTCACAGTTGGTTTGTGGGGCTTAAGGAAATAAAAAGAGCCAGACTTCATGGACATGGAGGCAATAATCATTAAAGCTGGACAATTATGCCATCAATATTATAACAGTGAGATTGTGGAAGTGTTGTCATATAGGTAATAAAAGTTGGATTTCACTGTTCCCTTCAGCTGAGTGTCTCTGTTGTGCCAGTGAGGGACCCCTGAACTGTCTTTGTCTCCATCAACAACTTACTGCAGACAAGGATGAGACTTTTAAAACAAAATGTGTCATGTATTATGATGAGAGAGAGCTTTTGGAGGATGCGACCTGCATATTCTTTCAAACAAATGGGAATGCACTCCAGACATGCACTTGACAGCACATGGGAGCACATCCAGATTGTGCAAAGAATCCCTCCTTAGTGTGTAGGTATGGCCCCACACACACACTTTCCACTTTCCACTCAGCAATTTTGCTCACTGGGCAATGATACACAGCCAGTGCTGAACCAGTCAAAAAGATAGATACCCTTTTCCTGTCCCCTCTGCATGGTGGTGGGCTTGTTTAGTTCCAAAAGGTGCTGGGTGGTACCTCTTGTTAGTAAAACAGCTTTTCTTGTGTTTTACTGAGATGGAAAACCTGCTTCTGTACACAGAAAGTACAAACATGATTTGCAGAACAATCCTTTTTCTCAGACAGAATGGAAGCTATGCTTCATTTTCCCTTCAAAATATTTCCTTTACTAAACCAGGAAAATTAAGCATTCTTCCTTCCACAAAAGGAATGCCAGGAATATACATAAAGATGCCACTTTGCAGACCTTGAATAGTAATATAGGCCACTGGTAAGCCTAACAAAGTAAAACCAAGCATGTCTGAAAGAACAGGATGAGCACAAATTGGCATGAGAATAAAGATGAGAGCTTCTACAGTAATGTGTCACTTATTTTATGTCTTACAGTGTAGCAGAATTAAAAAATTTACAATTCCCTGCTGTTTGCAAGTTCATTTGGATTTACTGCATTTGGGAACATCAGGTTTCCATCATCACTGTGTACCCATTCCTTGATTTCCTTCTGTGATGATGAATGTGGCTGGTACACACACAGTATCAGAAGTGTCATCTGTCTCTTCTTCAGTAACCAAAGCAGATTTTCCTTTCCAATCTTCTTTGTGCACCATCTGCCCTGGGGATATAGTCTTTTAATTACCTGTTTTTGCATTCACAGCAAGAAGCTGATGAGCAGATTCCTTTCTGATATGTCTTGAAGACTCTTACTGGCACTGTATTTACATGTTATACAGAGTCAAAAGTATAATGAATTGCAATGTCTTAGTCTTGGGCATTTCCATCAAAGGATGGAACATAGACTGGCTGGGAACAAGCAAAGCTCGTGTGGGAATTGTTCAGCAAGTTGTGTGTGCAAGAAAGCTGTCAGCTGTCTTGCCTGCCTCTTCCTCTGTAGTCAAATCTGCACAGTAATAGTCATCAGATTTTAGGTGCACTATAACTATTCTTTCTGATAAAGTAATAAAACAGTTTGTCCCTCATTCATTGTTACAGCTGAATGACATGAAAATAATAATGATGCTGTTGGTGAATAAGCAGCTGAGACAGTTGTAAGTTTTAAGCTATATGGCATTTAGTCAGTTGGGAAGAAAAGGCTTGTTCAGATAACCAAACATTCAGTTAAATGCCATGCAGACAGCTTGTACTGGGTGACCTGGGATCCGTTTTTCTCACAATTCCTGAGCAACTAAAAAAGTAAAGGAAAATTTTCTGTAGGGATTTCCCTCATGGAGGTATTTATTAGTTTAAAAATATCAGCATTATTAGGGGAATATCAGAGGGAACATTGACCTCTAACTGGAACCAAATTGCTATCCAAAAGAACACTCACATGCTTTACTCCTTGAAACCCCATGTTTATTCTGCTGCTGTCAGCAGGAGGAGAGGTACATGTGATGTGAAAGATGCTGAAGAGATGCTCACTGAAGTTTCCTGATCAGGCCTGTAGCTGGGCCAGACAGATGTGCAGTGCGACTCTTTTTTGCCAAGAATTATACAACTAGCACAGATTCGTCTTGAAGAGCTCTCAAGCTGCTTGGACAGATTGTTCACACATGACTTCAACAATGGCAGTGGAAGAAAATATTCCCCTTGTCTTACTTGTTGCTGGTTCCAACTGTAGATTGCTCAGCAATTTTCCTATGTCCATCTTCAGGCTAGAGAAAGATCAAAACTGTTCTCAGCCAGTGCCCCTTAAAAATTCTGAAGAGCCAGTGGAAAATACCTAATTAATAAGTTATGCCCATGTGGATTTTGGTATTTTGATGGTGCCATTTCCCTCACACTGCTGGTGCAGAGCACAGTAAGGGTAGAGAAAGTCAAACCAATGAGGACAAGAAGTAAGAAACAGATTATTCATTCCTCTTGCAGCCTCTGCTGCACAGATACTGCTGTGTCCTCTATTTAATGACTGATGGTACTTCCATGCCTGCAGCAACCCAAGTTCCCTTACATACTGTACTTTCTATCTGTCTGAAATAGTAAAATGATATGAGGAAAGAAGATTATTCTTAAGCCTTAAAAGGCTGAAAATATCATCTTAATGCAGCATTGAAAGCTTGGGACTTCCTGTATCTTACCTTGAGCTTTAGCACTTCAGTGTCCAGTTCCAATTTGTACCTTTATGGGAATTACTGTGATAAACCAGCACACCACAGTGGCTCTGCAGCTCTGATCTAGGTTTACACATCCAATAGGGGAATGGGAAAGAGGGTTTGCTCCTGTTATGAAGTTCTTTGGGTCATTGCATTGTGTGCAAGGGGAAAGTTTGCAGTAAAACAAGACATCCATGATTCCTGGATACCACTTAATTAAGCAACTAGAGACAGGATGCAGATCCCAGATCAGGACACTTGTGCCCATAGGTGTTCTGGGTGTCCAAGGCCCTCTATGGCCCCTAGTGTTCAGGTTGATACACCAGCTGGGACAACAGGCATTTCAGATGCCCAGATATGACCACCAAAGGCTCTCTAACTCCTTCCATTGGCCAGATCACCACTGACAGGAATAGGAGAGCAGATACCCTCACCTGTAGAGACCCCTGCTTTTAGGGCTCTCAGGGCTGAATTCCCCCTTGGGGTTTGCAGATGGACCATGCTGTCTTTCACGGGCAGTCACCAAGAGGGGCTGGAGGCTGGAGCATACATTGGCCATGATGTGTCCTGAGGCATGGACATCCATGCTCCCACAGCCCAAATCATGTCCCTGCTGTCCCCCCAAAGACTTGCAGCTACAAGCACAGATAAGTCATGTCACAGTGCAAGAGCAAGAATAAGAGCACCACGATTTGGAACTCAGGTTGTGGATAGGAACTGCAAAACTGCACCGAGAAAACTGGAAAAAAGAAGTTGTCCTTTAAATTAATAAAGCATGTCACCCACAATAAACAGAGAGTTTAATACAGATCTGAATGCATCAAATAGAATAGAACTAGATGGAAAAATCAATTATGTGTTCAACAGAACTGAAATAGAGACCTGGCTGGAAGTCTTCCCATGGAAAAATTTCACTTGCAAAACATTGACCGTAGTTAATTGTCTTGAGAATACTTTTGGCCTTCAATTAATAAAATCAACAGAAGGAAAAATAATGGAGATAAAATTTTCATAACGTTCAATATTTTTCTATTTGGACATCATGTCTTTTTCTTTGTATTATGAGCTATAACCTATTCCCAAAAGCTTATTTCAATCAAAGTCTTCATTTTTTGTTAGTATAAGAAGTTTCAAGATGTTTTAACCATCTTGTATTTTTTCACAATTAGGATTCATTTGCAATATTCATTCTGGAATGAAAAAAAAACCAAAACCCAAAAACCTCAAAGAAGTAAAATTTCCTCTGCAATGAAAATTCTAACTTTTGCATTAGCTGCTTATGTTCCTCCCGAAATATCTTTACTTACTGGCCTTTCTTTTATTTATATTATAATATATTCCAGCTTTTGAAATAAAAGCATAGTTGTTGACTAGGACATTCTTCTCACACCTTATAATATGTCTGCACAAGAATGCAAGCAAATTTTACACTTTTTGATGTATAACATGTTCCTAGAAATAGTTGTATGATAAACATGTGTCTAAGTAACTCAGATTTATTAAGTTCTGCCAGAAGGTTGGAAAAGCTCCATTATATTATTTATTGAATTTATATTTATTTTTTCTTTTGTTCATCCCTAAGACTCAGGATGAAAATTTCCCCAGTCTGTATGGAATCCTTCATGAAGACAAGGAAAAGATCTACATTTTTTAATTGTTTGTCTGGATTTTCTCCTTTTTTATGGGAATAGGAATGAAAAAGACCTGCACAGAACTTCTCTAACAGAGATTGGATACCTGATGATAAAAAAAATGAGAAAATTACTGCTTGAGAGGTTCCAGGGGATAGAAGAAAGACAAGAGGCCAAGGAGAGATGACATTTTCTCAAGAAAGTTGTGGTAAGAGTGCAAGGATGAACATCTTAATTAGGCTGGTGGTCAGCCTGGCTGAAACAGTGGCTTCAGGAGCTACAGGGAAACAAAAGTTGTGGAAACTATATCATGTGAATTAAGTATAATGTATGGAGAAGGGAGGCAAGGCTGAGGCAAGAACAAACCAGAAGCAAGCGGGCAGGACTGTGGTGGCTTTGCAACTGGTAGTGTTCTACAATGTTCTGGACCCAGAACTCATGCAAAGAAGTAGCACATTTGTCTGACAAGCTGACACAGCTGACAGAACGCCCTGGGGCTGGGGACATGCAGGTCCTTGCAGAGGACACAGCAAAGAAAATCACAGCACACATCAAGCAGTAGTTACCAGGTGACATCTAGAGGAAGAGGAATCCCTTTGATAGAAGCACTGGTAGAAAGAAGAAGACCAGGGAACACCCTGCTTCACTGCTCAACGATGTTGCAACTGCTGGCAAAATATTTACATTTATTGGTCATTTTTTAAATCAGTCTTTGCTGCAACCAGGTAACCAGTTAGTTAGTTACATATTAGGGGAAAAGCGGCAAGGTTTTGTCATTAGTAGTTAATTTTAATAGTCTCAATTTAAAAAAAAAATCATTAGCAAGGAAATAAATAGCACTCAGCATGGAATTGTCAGAAATATAGTTATTTTCCCCTTGGGGTAAATAGCAGGCTTTGTGGGGGAGGGCAAGTGGCTTCATTTTAGCCAGGCACTGAATGCCATATTTTGCCATTTTCAGAAGCAGGGCATGGAAATGTAGTGTTGATGGAGGGAGTGGACATCTTTGAGAGGAGGCTGCACAGATAACTGTGGATGTTTTTACGGTGAAACTTTTAGAGACCAGAGAAGAGATAAGGGATTGTTGGAGCATCTTCCCTTCTATTTTTCTGTGTTTCTGTGACTTACATGAACATAAATTATTATTATTTCTTATTATATTTTGCATTCTGTTCTTATCCTGCTTTGAATCCCATACTGTTTTTTCTTGTCTAATTGACACTGAATTCAGTGCCTGCTGAATTATATCACAAGTGTTTCTTAGTTCCAAGTGGCATCGAGATCTGACAGCTTCTTTTGCCAGAGGAGTTTCTTTCTTCTTTGAAGTCATTACATTCAATAACACAGGAGACATGACAAGGCAGAGAGAAGGGATTGCAAACAAGAGAAGCCAGACTGCACAGAATCCATAGCAAAGCTGACAAATGAACCCCAATCTCCTGGATCCCCAGAGAGTGTCTCATGTGAATAACTATCCTATTAATCATGGAGGCAGGACAGGCTGTCATGAGCCACTGAGGAGCCCCACATTGGCAGCTGCCATCTTCTCTCTTTCTCAAGTTAAGTGAGTACAGGAGCTATTGGGCTGAGCCTATTGTGAAAGCCCAGGAATTACTCCTGAGGCTCCAACATCCCAATGAATGCAAAGTTTTGATCTCAGCATTGCAAGCTAATGAGCCTTTCAAAGCTCCCCTCAGGTTGTCTGGAGCCACTCCCCAGCCACAGACTTAATTTTCTCTATACACTCTGAAAAATGTGGTGTATTTAATTTTCTACCCACAAGCTGGCTTGAGGCTACTTGAAGCTATTGTTTAGGGTTTTTTTCCAATCTGTTAATTATACATAAAATTGGCAAACTACCATTTCTGATGTAAAGCTACATGTGATGTGTCCCTAAGCCAAAACACATACTATCTTAGCCTGGAAAGCTGGCAGCTAGCAGCCAAACACAGCAAAAGCTGGGCTCTGGAGATATCCCCTGAGCATGTGTAGGCAGCAGCAGCAAAGACAAAACGAGAAGGTGCCAAAAGGGCAGATCCTGCAGCACTTGTTCAGTTTTTATGGCAGTCCTCTGCTCAGGCAAAACTCTTATTTGTTTTAGGGAAGTGAAGGCTTTGGAGCTTGGATTTGCAGTGCTTATAGGCAGACAAGCCCTGGGGAAAGATCCTGTGCCACTGCTTCTGATGGACATGCTAATACCGGGTTGTGCTGCTTCTCCCCACTCCAAGCCATGCAGGTACCCTGTCCTAGTGCAGGTGAGAGTCCCTGGGGTTCTGGGGACAGCCAGCAGCAGGGACATGTCCCACAGCCCTGCCGTGGCCATGCACAGAGGGACAGCCAGCAGCAGGGACACATCCCACAGCCCACCATGGCCAGGTACAGCAGTGTTGGGACAGCCAGTAGCAGGGACATGTCCCACATCCTGCCATGGCCATGCACAGAGGGACAGCCAGCAGCAGGGACATGTCCCACATCCCGCCATGCCCATCCACACAGTGGTGCCAGGCCCAGCAGAGCCCGGCCCAGGAAGGAGCTGCCCTGGCTGTGGCACACTCACTGCCCAGTGTGGGGCAGAGCCAGGCTGGGCTGAGCCCTCCATGGCCTCTCCTCACACACAGCACCCTCAGCACTGCTGGCTTGCAGAGGTGACCGGTCCTGGCAGGACACAGCCGGTCCCAGGGAGGCCCCGCTCGCACAGGGATCTGTCCCCACAGGAGCAGGATGTGCTGGCCAGGGCTGTGCCTCTGCACATTCAGACTAAAATGCCACCGAGGCTCTCAAGGGCAGTGCAGAGCCTTGACCTCCTGCCTGAGGTGACAGCGCTGTCCACAATGCCGCAGGGATGGATCAAGGGAAGGCACTGCCATTGCAGGCCTCTGGTAGTCATGTTCACTGACAGTGGCCAGGGCAACCAGAGGAGAGGAAACAGGCACGGGCTCCATGCTGGCCATGAGATAAAGGGAAGGACAGCTCCAAGAATCACTCTGAATTAATGCATTTTCCTGGGAAACCACCATATGTGGCTACCAAGGCCTTACCCATAGTAAACAGCTGTGTCTCTCCTCCAGGTGTGACAAATCCACACAGATACTCGTGACCCTTTCTCTTGCAAACCACACCAGGAGGGACAGGTCAGGCGTAAGCAGCCATGACTTTTAGTTGCTGCAATAAGAAATTCAAATGGAAAAAAATCTAACCAGAATGGAATAAAAAATATTTTCATTTTGCAAAGTTGGAAGTGAATATTTTTTTACACTTTTTGCAATTTGTGGAATGTTTTTGAAGTATTTCATCTTTTTAGTAGTTTAGCTTTTAGTTTCTTCTTTTCTGCCAAATATAATAGACTAAGTGGTGGCGACAGAGTAGCACTTTTCCCCACTTTTTAAAATTTACCCTTGTCACCCTAAGCTTTCAAGACATTATAAAATTGTGGAAGTTCTGAAAAATTAAAGAGTGGCAGAAAGAAAATCAAAGAAAAGTGATGAGTGGGGAGAAGAGCGGGGGGTTATTCAAGAAAAAAAGATCAATAGGTTCTCATCTGGCAAACGGGTGTTTTCTCAGAAATCTGGACAGACTGAATGGCAATCACAGGGCCACCCTCACACAGTTTGTGCAGCCTCTGACTCCACTGTCAGATCTGCTGAACAGAGGCATGGAACGATTTTGTGGTACAACATTTATGCTTTAATTACATGTGAATTTCATGCCATGTAGCAAAGAAATCTGAGGCAACTTAATTTAGCCAACTACTCTGAAATCAGGGCTAATGAAGTCTCTTACATAAACATTTCAGAGCCTATGCAATCCATTTCCTTCTTTGCACAAATAAACCTCTCCCTTCTGTAAAATTTTGCACACAAAAAGAAAATTGGCTAGAACAAGTCCCCTGGTAGAAAGGCTGCTTTCTGCAGCTACTCAAAAGAAATATTTTACAAGCAAATCTATAAAGTTGTGTGAAACAATGCTCCAGCCCCAACAACAAAAATGGAGCTGGCTGGATCTAGGGCTATGGCAAATCCATGTAGAGGGGAAGGACTGGGTCAGCCAGAGTGGTGGCACTGCCATTCTGGGTGGTCCCTGGTGGGCTTGGAGACCATGGCTCTGCAGGCACTGCTGGAAGGCTCACAGGGGAATGAGCAGCCTGGCAGTGCAAAGCTGCTTCCCCAGTTTGGCAGCTGTGGCTGGGCTCAGGCTCAGGTTCAGCTCATGTTTTGGTAATAAAATTGCAATATAACTGAAATACAGAATTTAACAAAAATAAAGTTACATTTTCCTTCCCACCTTAACAAATTACTCAACTGAGTGTTTTATTTGTAGAAAATTTTAGAAATTTGATGACTGCTTTGTATTAAAAACCTGTGATTCCCTTGTCACCATTGCATGATGCAGGATTGAAACCACTGTGATCTGGTAAATAGCAAGGGAGGGGAAGAGGAAAGACATGACAAAGGTGTCCACAGATTTTAGCATTTACCTCTTACTGAATATATCTGGAGCAGCCAGCATAGCTCGGAAATATAATAAGGTATGAGAATTTAGAGGGCAACATCTGTTTTAGTGTCAGAATTCATTAGTGAAGAAAAGGGGAACACAGGTACACTAGGAGGATTTGGAAAACCTGAGATTACAAGCAAATGTGTCATTCAACATACTCTATTTTCTATTTCTTGCAACTTCGCTTGACAGATGAAAAGAATTTGAATACAGATAAAGAGTGTATGTGAGGCTTAGAAGTATTATGGTACTCATTATCCTTCATGGAATCCTCCTTAATGATTTGTTCTATGGCCATATAAAGGATCACAAATGCAATAAAAGTGGGAAATACTGAGTTAAAGCAATGTCTGGCATGCTGATGTCATCTATACAATAAACAAATGTCAATGTGGAGCTATAAATAATCTCTTTATCTTGATCCGATACCAGATGTACACACACTTCATGAAAATTCCTTAGCTTTGAAGAAAGAGGACAATAACCTGTAACATAAAGCTATATGAATATCTGTGTGTGTGTGTGTGTGTGTGTTTCCTGTGGGTAGTATATGCCATGGCAAGAAGGAACAGGGCTGTTCTGTCCTGCTGTTGATGCCTCTGTGCCAAGCATGACACACTCCTGTGAGCACTCAGACTGCAAGGATCACTCTGGGCTGATAAAGACCTCCCCAGTGACAGGCAGGTCCTTGGAAGCATAGAAAAAACTTTATAAAGAACATCTCATTTATGAAAGAGAGCTGGGCACACCTGAGCTTTCTCTCTCCAGAGCAAAGTGAAGTACATAGTGATGAAACATCACATGAACATACATCCATGCGGAAATACCAGTCTTGGGCATCTAAATCCATCCTTTTGATTCAGACCTCTTTTTAATGCTGCTTATATGAGATATTTCTGTCCAACTGTAGCTTTTACATTGTAATGATTGCATTTAAAAAATAAAAAAAAAATCCATTTCATCAGTCAAGCAGCATCTTGGGGCTGACTCAAGCCAATGAGAATCTTTCCATTGACGTCATTAAGCTTTTATTCAGGCTCTTAATCTGCAGTCAATCAACCCTTAATATTATTCCATGCAGAGCTCCATGCCTTCGTTTGGTGATAGAAAAAGATGAGACCAAGCACTTGTCCCAGCTACCAGTACTGGCAAATGAGCCTGAGTCATGATTACATTTCCAGTGAGCCTCAGTCAGGAGTTATCCTGGAATGCACTGTTTTGCCTTTTCTTCCTTGTGTACATTCCTCCAGCTTCATGTTTTGGCTTTCACACTACACTGGACTGCTCCTGCTGATCTAAGTCGGAGAGCCCAGCCCTGTGGCATCCCAAGTGCTGCTGGGAACAGCCAGCCTGAGCCATGGGCTGTCTCTAGGGACAGGCAGCATGTCCCAAAAGCAGGCTCTGGGATGTTAAATCCTCCTACAGTAGCACAAGGTATTTACTAACAGTGCTGAGAAGCTGCATGAGATTGTCAGGAAAAAAAAAAAAGACATAAAACTCCTGACCTTCCCTGGCCTCTCGCAGCAATGCATTCAGTATACCTCATTTAACCTTTTCCTCTCCAATGGCCATGGCTGTATTTTCTCTGCACAAGCTGCCAGAATAAGGAACATCTATCTAGGGGCTTTGATGACAGGGACTTTATCTCTTATTATGTTCTGGTGGTCTTTCTGGTATGCTTTCATCATATCCTTTTTTAGAGGAAAGAGAGCAGGAGCCTGGATCTACTCCTGTAGGGACAGTTGCACAGACCATATACAGCTCAATAAATCACACACACCAGGGCTATGATGTGTCTGCAATGGATGAAAAAATTTTCCTCATGTAGCAGCAGAAAAGAACAGGCAGAAAGGAAGAAGTGAAATACAGGGCATTATCAGAAGTGTCTGAAACATGGTCTGGTACACTGGACATTGAGAGGTTACCTGGAAGAGGAGTGACAGAAGGGAAGGCTGCACACCAGAAATAAGTCCAAACACAGGCACAATAGTGACTGCAGAAGTGCCAGAGATGGTGAGGTCCCAGGTGGGAATTGTGTCTTGCTGCTTCCTATTGCAAGTCTGTCATATTTGGAAATCATTCAGCGAAGCCTTGGCTTTATTTGCTTCAATGCCCAGTTGCCCCTGAAAGAATAAAAATTAACCAGCAAGCCCATGAGGTCAGACATCAGGGAGAATGGTTTTAACTTTCAAGGACAGGGAATTCAGAATAGCTCTCAGGGCTAAAGACAGCAGAGCTACAAGTACCATTCTATACTTGAAGGTGTCAGAGTCTTGGCCCAGTCATAAATTGGAGGCCAAATGGACAGATTTGAAGGAGTACAGAGCACCTAAACAGAAACTGCAGGTCCAGAGAGTGTCCATATGTCTAAAGCAGAGGAGGGATCCCTTCCATGTCTCTCCAACTTTGGTCTCATGTTTTATTCATGCTGACTCCATCATTCATGCCATGGATTGAGGAGTGAAGTGTGCAGTTGGATGGAAAGGAAACTCCTGGACAGAGGGATGCAGGGCCCAGGGCTGGCAGACAGCAGCTTTCCCTCAAACCAGGGGCACACATTGCCCAGGACTGGTTTTCTGGACTTGAGAGGTGGGGGAGCCCCAAGGGCAGAGCTGAGGGTCAGGGAGACTATGACACATCTAGGTGAGGGTAAAGATGGTAGGGATCTCTCACAGGAGATTTGTGTGGTAAAGAACCTTACTGTATTTGTAGCTTCATTGCAATGCTAAAGATTAAATACTTGCCACTTAAGAGTTAATTTGAGGTGAAACCATAAATTAAATTTTTCTTATCTCTCACCATTCATCTATTCAGGGAAGATATAAGCATATACAAGTCAGAGCTGGAAAATGAGGAGTAATTGATGGAGCCAGAGGGCTTTGTTGTAGCCACATTCATTTCGTGCTTGTGAATTATGCCAACAACAGCAAATAGATTTACATTAGTAGCACATTCAGGATAATCTCTAGGAGTGTAAACTATGTACAGGTACCCTGATATTACAGATTCTGCAGAGATATGCTTTATCAACAACACACAGCTTTGTTTCTGAATTAATGCTGAATATTCCAGGTGTTCTGTAAGACTGAAGGCCTTTGCTCTATAAATCTCAGGAGAGCAATAATTTCAGCCTTTGACAATGAGAAAGCTTGTTCTGGGAAATCTTTCCCTCCAGAAGGCCCTCTGTTGACTTTGAGTAGTTTGGGCTTGCAGGTCTCCCTAAATTTCAAGGCTAGAATTTACAGGTAAAAATGTAAAAAACAGGTCTCTCAATATTTGTCCCAAGTGCGAATATGACACTAAGGCAATGATGTTCAGCTGGGGGGTGTGAGACCTTTTCTTTTGTGACTTAGGGCCACAGGAAATTAAAACATTTAAGCTGAGAAGGGACAAAATAGGATATGTATAATAATGGTTCTTACATTGCTTCCCTCTGGCATCAGGGGACTCGTTGATAGCCTGACTCTGCCACAAGGTTTCTGCCATTTCAAGTGTCCTTGGAGTCTTACCATCTGGACATGCAAGAAGTGCAAATGTCAGTTTCATAAGACACAATTTTATTCCTTTCAGCATAGCAGGAAAAGAAACTCACTTGGAAAATGTGAAATTAATAGAATTAATTACTCAGAAATTGAGAGGGAAAAGTATCCAAAGTAAGTAAATTTACAAAATCTCATTATGTCTAAATTGAAGTGTTTGTGTCTAACTGAACAGGCTGTATTCAGAGATGTATCAGCCCTACAGCCAGATAGGCCAGCCTTTTTTCAGCATTGTAAAACTATTAAAAATGGATGATACCCCAATTTTCCAACCTATTAATGATGCTTTGTCAACTTCAGTTGAATGAATCTGATAAGTAAACAGCCGCAAAATCTGCTGGTTGTATTGGAGCTCAAAATCTCTCTGCCATGCAAACCAGAGCTCCATCATAGAAGGAGAGGGATCACAGCCTGCCTGGGAAATGCAGGAGGTCTGGATGGGCTCCGAGATGCCTGGCGTGGGAGGAAGGCAGTGCTGCCTGTGCTGAACCTGCCACCCTTGGCTGCATTCGCAGCAGCAATCGCTGGGGTCAGCTGCACCATGTGAAAGATTCTGAGCAAAATCATTGCTGGAGCGCTGCAGAAAACTGCCTTGTTTCTGACTGACTTAAAAACTAGAAAAAGAAGAATTAAAAAATAATCATCTATCTGGGTCAAATGAAGGAGGAGGATTACGATGCAGGGAGGTACCTGGACAAGCATTTCTGCAGAGGGGATTAGCACAGCTGGGCTCATGAGCTGAGTTTCCAGCTGTTTTGCTTCCCCCATCTCTGGCCTCCCCAGGTTGGGACACCTGCAGTAAGCTCCTGGAGCACTGTGGCCAACTTCCCTGGCTCCCACGGGGACTTCTGCTTTTGGGCAGAGGAGCTCACCAGCCTGGGGCAAGCTGCAATTCACTTGGACCCTAAAACTGATGGCAGGGTGAGAGACAAGCTTTTAAATGGTCCTGTCCAGCCTTTTGTTCCCAGCCACCAGAAGGCAAATTAAGGAGGATTGGGGTTGCACTGTTTTTCTTCTAGATAAATGCTACTGACGTCTGGCCACTCTTGGCTGGCAGTTATTTTGGATTTCTTTTATATTTGCATATTTTAAGTTCAAGAAAACAGCTGAGATCACAAGCTAGGTACTTTCAGCAAATCTCAGGGAAGAAAACAAACCAAAAACAAACCAAAACCAACACAAAAGTGTCTAATAAAGGTGCCCTTAGAAGGCTGCCCACTGGCCCTGGGCAGGGAGGGGCACACTGAGATGGACATTGGCACCAGTGTGGCAGGGAAAGCTGGGCAAGCCTGCAAAACCATGCAGCTCCTGTGGCGCTGCAACCAGGGGGCACTTTCTGAGTCCCTCCAGGCCGTGTCTTAGACGAGCCCTTGGTCTGGCCTCTGCAGACCCTGCACTTTGCAAAGACGTGCTACAAACTCAGCCAGCATGTCAGCACAGCCTGAAGGCAACCAGCAGGGAAACAAGCCCAGGTCTGGCTTTTTCACTCTTTCTAAATATATGGGCAGTGACAGGTGTAAAATTACACCAACCAAGCAATAACTCAGACCTGTTTGAGTGCCAATTATGTGTCTTTTTACAACACTGGGCCTCTGCCTGAACACATCATTTAGGAGTAAAATATGTTGTAAAAGTGTATTCACTCCAAAGAATGCTATAAAAAATTATTTTTAATATTGGTCTCACTTGTTTAATCTTCAATCTTTCCCTCTGCTCCTCCCTCATCCTGGGATAAAGGAGTTTTGGATGCCCTGTGTTTCATGCACAATCTTGTAGGGTTAGCGAATAGGCCATCGAAAATAAATATACATAAATCTTAGCCATGTATGGTCTCCAGACGGGGAAAATGGCTCACAAAACCCAGAAAGATGACCACCCATTGAAAAAATGCTGCACAGTATTATTTTGATGGCAGGCAGTCAAGCTGCACAGTGCACGGCACAGTTTACAGAAGAGACTGCTGATTGAATACGCTGCCTTGGCAGGCAGAGCAGTGCCCAGGGCACAGGGTCAGCCTGGGTTATGGACTGCTGCTGCTTATTGCCACCAGAACTAACAGTTTAGCCTATGTTACCTGGTTAATAACAACTAAAAATTAGGTTTAGCGGGTGGGATCCTGTCTCTAAAACATATGAGTGTGGATTCTGTCCTTTGCTAATAGGAATGCTTTACGGATGAACTCGCTCTCTTTTTGGGAGGAACCACTGCCTGCTCTGAGGCATGGGGGACTTCTGGGAGCAATTAACAAAACTCATCCATGGAAGAGGGCTCGAAGAAGATATGCAAGGGTGATGTGCCCATGAAGCTCAGAAAACCACACAGGAAGTGACCACAGATGTAGTACAGGACGCTGAACTTAACACAAAGAAGGCCAGAGTGTGGCCTACATTTTAGACAAACAGCTGTATCTGTTCAGTGGGTCAACTGGTTGTGAAAATGACCTTTCCTAAAATGATTAACAGGTAGTATTATCTTCCTCAGTTACCCACATCAGCATGGGGGAATTAGTGGTTCAGCCCCACACAGAGTATAAAAGCCAACAAAATAGACCCTGAAGAGAGCAATGGGTCTGAGCTGCTCTCAGCCAGTAATGGAAATCATGCATTTCAATCCAACTGTATATCCTATTTGCTTTATTGTGGTTGCCTTGTGATTTCAGGACATTGTATCACTCTGTTACATCAGAATTCCATGCAATGTCAAATACTTACTAATAAGTAAATTTGATACTAAACATCAAACCCTTCTTGAGTGAAACACCTGAAAGAACTTGGTCAGAGGATGACAATCATCTCATTGACTCAATCGAGTCATGACAATGCCACGTTGCCCTCCCCAGGACACAGGCTTAGGAATTGATTTCCCAAGCCCTTTGGAACATGTTACTCCTGTCAGTAAAGCTGACTGCATATTCTTGTAGACTGTATCACACTTGGTGTCACTGCAGTTTCCAATATTTCCCTGTAATTTCCTGGCCTGCAGATGATTAAGGGAACTAATGTGAAATCACGACTTCTTTGCAAACTTTCCAAAGCACTGCATAAGCCTCTGGAAACCCTCTCACCTTCATGCCCCCAAGTTTCTATCGAGGCTCTTCTCCCTCATTTCCTTATCCCTTGGGTTGCTCACAATCACTGGTGGGACTCAAGTGAGCAGAAAAATCATGTGCTTATTATTGTTCATATTCTGTACAGCTGAAGTGGGAAGGCTGAGCCCATATTCTTGAACAGAAGCATGCAGAACAATTCAAAGCATGCCCATGCTTTTATTTACAGGTTTATAATGATATTACACACAATAACAACATCTTATGATGTGGTATTATAATAGTAAAATATTTGAATACTTTTTATTATTACATATAGTGGTATCTTTTTATATTTAAATGTGTAAGCTTATATTGTTTAGCCAACCAGTGTAAACACTGAAGCCTTAAACTAGTTGAAATGTATCAGGTGAATGTGGTAGTGCTTTGTCTTGTGGCACAGACATATTTATAAGGAATCATTTGACATATGCAGTTATTCTGCTGAGAGACAGTTTTCTTTTGCTGACAATGTATTCCTCAGTCTGCAGAAGCTGTTTCTTTCCTTACAAGTCCTGCTTTAATAATACTTCAAGCCATTTAAAAATCCACACTGCAAGCACAGCCAAGGGGTGTAGAGCAGCATGGAAGTCAGGGTGAGGAGAATGCAGCCAGGTCTGGGGCTCACACAGATGTTGCTGTGCACAGCTGCAATGAGAGGCACCCCTTTTGGTAAGGGAGCTGCAGAGCAGGCTCAAGGGCTGCACATTCCCATGTATGGCAGAAAACACAGTTTTGTTAGCATGAAGAAATAATCTTTACGAAGTCTCAGAAACATATTCCCTGGGCTGCTAACTTCTGCTCCTTTTAAAATGAAGTGTCTTGCTGTAGGCTTTTTGCATGTGAATTCATGACAAAGCCTGAGGTACCTGCTCTACTTTGACCTTCTCAATATCCTCCTGGCCTGGGGCTGCTTTTACCCTTTCTTAATTTACTCCCAAAGTCCCAATTCACAGCAACCTCATTTCAGCTGCAGAAAAGAAGATGCTTTCAAACTCTTGAGCATTTCTGATCGTCATCAGCATTTCTGAGCATCATCACAACCCTTCCTTCCCTTCCACTGCCATTGCCAAAGACTGAGCTAGCAGTTAATCATTTTTGTCCAATTTATATTTCAAATTTGGATCAATGAAACCAAGAAAGCTAAAACAGACTCAGTGGGACAATCAGACACTGAAAGATGTTACCTTTCTTCATGGGAGGAACCTGGCTGCCAGGCTTATTTCTTTCTCAAGCATTGCAGAGGGAAGTGGGAGGAGAGTTGGGGACTTCTGGGTTTGGGACATTTAGGGTTCTCAGGACTCCATCAGGTTCAGATGTAGCAAATTGGTGAACAGTGGTATTGAGTATCTTTTAGAAACCTAAAAAAATACAGTCAGCGTAATGGTCCAGTGGTTCTGAGGCAGTCAGCAATTAAGAGTCCCCTGAGGGAAAGTCTGTGGTAATTGGTTTATAGAACTGATCAAACTGGGAGAAACATCAAAAACCAGATTATGAGAAGGAAGGAGAGTGCACTTGTGAAAGGAGATTTTAATTACTGTAAGAGGGCAACAAAAAGGCTGCAATAGTTGCTTGTCTTACCTGTCTGCCTTGGAAAGGCCAAATCCTGCAAATACATCACCACAGATATGTTCTGTAGGATGTCCTGGCATCGGCTTGGTTCTATTTGCAGAATACCTGATGAAATAATTATGTGTTTTAGGCCTGTAGAGAATACTAGTATTAGAGGCAGTACAAACTAAAATGCCTTTTATTCAAAAGGCTTTGGTTTGTTAGTGAGATTGAACCAGCAGATGGTAAATACCAGCTTGTAATACAGTATAATGCAGTTTGCTGCAAAAAATGTAACATAATTTAATGTGAGAGTAAGGAACCAATCAGTCAGAGCAATGAGCAGGGAAGGGATTGAGAGTATTACAGAAAAATCATTGAAACCATGAGGCCAGCACACAGCTGCAGCAATAAAGTCAGTCATAAAGTGGAAGGGACTATAAGAGGGGACTTAGTGTAGATGGTATTAGTCAGAGCCCCATCTGCTCTAAGCCCCACACCACATAAGGGAGATGTTAATAGCTCAGAGGGGCACAGGGCAGCTCAGGGTGAGGGCACCTATTTTACTACCAGGTTTATGGGGAGGAGGTGACCTACATGGAGGTTCCAGCATTGCACACGATGCTCTCCTATAATGGACAGGGAAGTAGGAATGGAGCTGAACCCAGGTTTGTAGCTGCCAGGCCTTCAAGTCTTTACACAGAGCAAATTTCTTCTATTCTTTACATGCTTTCTTTACTTGCAAGTAAGACCTAAAATGATGTTTCATTATTTCTGTGACCAGCCTGCAAATGTGGACCATTCCTGGTGCCCATGTGTCAAGTAAGCATTTACAAATGCTTCACTGGTTAGTGAGCTTACTGTTCCTCAAACCCACTTCTCCACCAACAAACCATTCCAACAAATATTGGAAGATCTGAATTATTTAACACCATTATTCTGATTTTTTTTTGTAAAGTTCTGTCTCAGACAATTATGGTTTTCTGGTTTGTTTAGCAAAAAGATTCACTTTAGATGTGAAAGTCAAGCTGAGGTTCCCCTCCTTATGTCTCATGCCAGCCCAAACAGCCTGAGACCAGGCTATGCTGCATTGCCCCTGTGTGGTGCATGTCACTGTACCCCACTCCTCCACACCAGGCACCTTCTTTGTCTTCTGTGGGATTGCAGAGTGATGAATGAGTGCAGAATCTGACTGAGCAGGAATTAATGAAGTTTAATACTGTCTTTGGCCAGACACAGTGACCACCACTTGATAGCTGAAGAAACTACTACATTCCACAAGAAACCATATAATTAAACCTACAGGAACCTCCACATCAAACACAAGTATGTGTCACTACCCCAGATGAAAGTACACATGAGGCATAGAAGGGGGGAGAGTTTTACTGCCTCTTTCACAAAGGCTTATGTGTTTGAGAAAGAGGCTGTGCAGCCAAGGGGAGCTAGCAGAGAAGATGTAAAAGAAGCCTTCAAAAAACCCCATCCCAATAGTGCAGTATAAAAAGCTCTGCAAGAAAGGATGTTTGACTGGGTTAGAAGTGTAAAACAAGAGATTATCCCCTTTTGTCTGATTTTTTCCTGTGATTTGTGGCCAGTGCATACCCTTAGTGCATTAACAGATGTGTACTAAAAGGACTTTCTTCATTGTCATTTTTCCTTTTAAAGGAAATATTCTACTATTCCTCATTTGTCTAAAAGCTTAGGGTTAAAAGGGAAGTGCAGTACTGCTGTTGCCTGAGATTCAAGAATGCAACTCAGTCTCTCTACCAACACAAAAATGGAGCATGTGAAAAAAATTCTTGCCATTGAAGTCACTAGACCGGTATTCTGATTTCACACATGGAATATATCTGTTAAGGAAGCAGATGCCAATTTTATACAGGCAGTCTTTAGAGCAAAACCACACTTTAAATAATGAGGGAGTGGGGAAGTACATCAAAGGTTGGAATGAAACTTCATGTTAGCATGAATAAAGGCTAGCAGGGCTCTGGATGCATTCAAAACTGAATCTTTGTGATAGTCTCTCAGATAAGTGAGCCTGATGGAATTTTGCACACATTAATTCACTTCCCACAAATACAGAAACACAAGGCATCCCTAACCCTGTCCCTCTCCTGGACCCAGGCCCAGTTACCCAAGCTCGTGTCCTGGTTGTGTGCACAACCCCAGAGCCACTCCTGACCCAGCTGCCCTCCTTTGCCTGCGTGCTCAGCATCCCTGGTGCCACAGATCTCGCTGCAGCTCCTGTGGAGTGAAGGTCATCACAACAAGCCAACCCCACAAGGGCCAGAAAGGGCCGAGCCCAACCTCACAGGCAGGAGTAGAGCTGGATGTCCGTGCTGCAGTAAAGCCAGGGGCAGGATTGGAAGCAGTGCCACAGATACAAAAATTACTTGGAAGCCTTCTGACCATGGAATCTGCAGTCTGCCTTTTGAACATCCAGAAGTGCAGAGGGCTTCAGGCATGGGGGTGAATCATGGTTTTAAAGACTAAAGATTTTTGCTAAGGGTAGAAGTAGTTTCCATGACCAAGATGGAAGTTAGGTAGGTAAATGGTAGTTTAATAATTACTAGATGCTTAGGCAAGAGCTAATTGATATAATCATCTGCTATAATGAACTTACGTATAGAAGAACGTAAAATAAGTAAACCGTTAATCACGAAGCACGGGGCCTTGGATCGTGCCAGAGGGTCACCAAGACCTGATGAAGACTCCTGACTTCATCCTTCGAGACCACTGACCCCATTCAAGAGAAGAAATGTGCACATGTGAAGGACTAATTGCCTCATTTTAATATCAGATGGTGATGGGAGGTGCTGGGGTTATGCACATGTATTGTGTGTAAGATCTTGGGGAATAAATAGAAGGCAAAGAACCTCGTTTGGAGCAGTCACGCCTTTCAGAGGTGATTCCCTGCTGCTGAATAAACATACCACTTTCTAACTTGAATTAGTTACAGGGTCTTTGTCCGTGATTATACCAGTTTATAATGATTCAGGGGAAGGATTTAGTTATGACATCTGCATGGTGGAATGATGACTCCCTTCCCACCTCATGCTGCCTAGGTATAAAGTGGGTTCATTCTCTCTCCTCATTAACCAGAAGTCCATGGGTGTCACCACTGAAGCTCATTACAGCAATCAGAGGCAGCAGAAGGGGTCTTCCTATGAGCAGTTCAGTTTAGCTCCATTCTGCCCCCAGCACATCATCATATCCTCATCAGATGTCTAACAACAGTGTGGCTTAAAAGGGATCCCTACAGAAATGGCAGCCTTTAAGGGACTTTTATGCTTATCAATGTACTTTGGGATAATTACTCCAAACACTTACAAATGAGGTTAAGAAAAATCCCTCCACTCTTTATTTTAACCTCAGTTGCTAATTTGTAGCAGTTCCTGTATCCATTGATCCTTGTGTGCCATAACAATCTTTGAGATGGCATTAGGTCCTTTCTTAAGGAACTTCCAAGAAGCAGACCAACTCATTCCAGGACCAAACAAAAAGCCATGTTCTGAAACACTCAGCATTACATTCAGACTCATTTTGAAACATCTGCATAATCCAAGTACAGATCAAAGCCTGCATGCCTGAAAATGTTCCCCTGACAATGAATGTAGGATTATAGTGTCCATCACACAACAGGTGGTAGGATAGTGAAGGATCATATTTCTGGAATCACTTAGGTTATGTGCCTGGAGGAGTTTCACACATGAAACAGATCAAACAAAAGCAGCCCTGAGCTCCACTTTGAGTGATGTAGAAACCTCTTGGTCCTCACTTGGCTGCTGCTGTTCCAGGTCAGTGCTGGGAGGGCCTCTGGAGCCAGGACTGGGATCTCAGTGCTGGGCTGTGCTGCTGGCAGGGACTGGACATGGCTCTGGATCAAAACATCCTGGGCTCCTCTGGACAAAGCACTTGAGTAAAAAGCTCTCAGGAACAGCATGGCCTTGTAGTCAAACCTTATCTTTTATCCTCCCAAGAGCTGGACCTTATCTTGGGGTTCTGATCTGCAAGTTACAACAGTTATGGTAATTAAACTCTTTCTTGTCAGTAAATTTTAGACCCCTTTAGGCCGTTGCTTTCAATGACAAAGCTGGTAGTTACTGTTCAAGCCAAGGTTGGTATCAAGCTACACTGTAAGGAAGGTTCCACTCTGGAGATAAATTTTCAGGGAGTGTTCAAAAAATAAAGGTTTTCTTTAAGTTGGATAGAAATTCCAGTGTCATGTCCGTACATATAACTATAGATCCATACATATGCATGTTAATGCACATGCATAAAAATAAATTCTATATATATGGTGTTTAGCTATATATTTGCAGTTATTTATAAAAGGCTTTTCCCACTAGACAAGTTCAGTGCCAAAGATAATGCTCTTTGCATTGCATTTGCTTTAACTTTCGCAACAGAAGGATGAAAAAGTAATTTTCCTTAAAATTGGAATATGTTTTAGAAGCTTGTTTAAGCTGCCTTTTGTGGCCCACCCAGTTGCTGGAAATGGGGTTCTGTCAGACACAGGAAGTTAAAGGGCACTGTCCTAATCAATGCCAATCCCAGCACAATACCCCAGAGAACAGTGTAAAAGCCTTCTACTGCATAAGCATAAACCCAGTATAAGTAGATTTAATGGGATCTTCCCCTGGCCTGAATACACACTCTTTCATCATGTGCTGTAAACAAAATTCAATCTATATACTTTACCTAAATCTTATCAAGGAGTTTGCAGTGAAACTGTGGCAACTTCATGTAGAAATTATGGATGAAGAAATCTGTTCTCCCACAAAACATGCAAAGAAAAGTCTGTGTCCTTCCTCACTTTGATGGGATGGCTCTGCCCTGCAGCTGACCTCCTACACTCATCTGCCATCAGAAGCAGCACCGATGTGTACCTGCATCTCTTTGGGAAGCAATTGTGAATGTTACCCACCCTTGCTAAGAGAATAGACACAGTTTTAGGAACCCAGGCTTAAAAACTGGCCTTGGGACTGCATGTTACTTCAGCTAGAAACAAGAACTTGTCATTAAAAAGAAATTAAAAGGAGTCATGTTGACAAAGTCACACCTTCCAGTAGTTGAGAAAATGTGTTGGCTCCCAGCCAGCATCACTCACTTTGAAGCAATTTTTAGATAAAGAGTCATTCATAAAAAAAGTATTGCTCAAGAGCAAAGCAGTGCAGATGAAGAGTCAGGATGTGCTTTGTGCCAGGCAGTGGTCTGGGCACATCCCACCTCCCCTCCTCAGCACTCTGGCTGCAGTCCCTTGGTCAGAGGGGACAGTAGAACCCCACAGAGTTCCCAGATGCAGTGCCCTTCCAGTCAGGCCTAGAAACCTGCAGCCTCAACAGCCCTGCTTCTCTCAGCGTGATGTAAACCAAAGTGAATTCCAGAGGGAACTGCAAACCACCAATTGTGACTGAATGTTACACTGCCTGTGATTTTCTGCTTTGTATTTTTGGATAGAAGTTATTCATACTAGGCCAATATCCAACAGACTGATTTATTTGTAAAATTTCATACAAATTATTAAATATTAGGTAAACACAATTATCTCTCAGCTAGCTTATAAATAGATAGCTCAGTTACTGCAGTGCATTCCAGACCCCAGGGACAGCCTTAACTAGCTGATATGAACAACCCTATTAGGAAAAGGTTTTGCATGGTTTTGATTGGGATTTCACTTCACTTGAAGAACTTTTTGACAACTTATTCTTGAGAAATTAATGCAAAAAAAAAAAATTGTACTTGAAACAGAAAAATAAAAAGGCGGGGGAGGTGGGCAAACAGGGAGGAAGGTAGAAAGGGAGGGAGGAAACAGGATTATTAGATATTCACTCTTTATTTCCACAAGTAACTCATGACCAACAAATGTAACCATAAAAATGTCATTGGAACAGATTTTGGGAAACACACCCCTACCTAACAGCAGTCCCACTGAAGCTTCCCTCTTCTTATCCTATCACAATTAGCAAATAGCTATACTTTGCTGTTCAGCAGAAACAGAGTTGTCCTCATAGAGGGCTCTGACTTTCCCACTTCAGGGGACTTCAGAGGCAAGGACATACATCTCTCTCTGTGGATTGGTTCAACAAGTTATGAACTATTTCTGATGGTTTAAAATTTTTCTCCCATTTTTGCAACTGCAGGCCACAGCCAGGCATGAAGCTCCTTCTTTTT
>VXBI01013939.1:487380-510889 GCA_013397375.1 Toxostoma redivivum | reverse complement strand
CCCACCAGGCATGAAGCTCCTTTTTTTTTTTTTTTTTTTTTTAATTTTGAACAGGCCTAATTTTGTGCCAAAATGATCTGCAGCAACAAACTAAAGCATGGCTACAGCCATATTTATTGGCATTCCAGAACCATGACTCACATGGAATTAGCTCTTGAAGCAGAACAATGTGAGCTGAAGAGGTTTACACTTGAGGCATAAACAAAGGAGATGGATTGAGGATCCAACCTGCAAGAGATCAAATTTAGGAGAGGATTGGTGCAGTACAATTTTGTTAGTTACTGGGCTTTCTCCTTTTCTTCTTTTCTTCCCCAACATTGAGGGTGAGGTTTTTGGTCAGTGATGCTAGGCTTTCCTAGTTAATCTTTCAGAGTGAAATGGGTAACAGCAATTACCCTGCCTTTGTGCATGCTACCTGATTGTACTTTTTTCAACTTGCCACTAAGGAAAAATGTGAATGTTCAGGGACTAAAATGAGGAAAGGGATTAGGCCATGAATTACAGTTTATCCTTGAGGAATTTTTTAGGTTTTTATTCAGAGCTCACCACTATATTCACAAAATCCTCTAAAGACCAGGCTCATCTGATGAGTTCTGCACATGGGAACTTGTCACCTAACTGGGGCAGTTGATAAAGATTCTGGCACACTTCTTTCACTGCTAGACTTCATTTAGAGTCTGGGGAGCAGACAGTGCCTTTTGAAAGTTCCACGACAGCTTTCCATATTTCCTTGAGTCTGCACTCCCAGCGTTGTATCCTCCATCTCCATTCACCACCTACCAGCTGGAGGATACTTCACAAGTTTATATAAATTTAGGCACTGTTTTACGTGCAGCCTGCCTAATTTCTTCAGGATTCAGCTCATTTCAGTTATACAGTGCTAAAAGCTGGTGGTTGCTAAAGGGGCAGAGCTCCAGTGAGCTGCTGGTGCAAGTGCAGAACAAACCAGTGTCTTGTGAAAGGCACAGCTGAGTGGCAGTGACACTCAGAACATGCTGGAGAGAGAGCAGATGTCAGTAGCAGGAGGCACAGTAGGGCCAGAAATGTGGATCAGGCCTTGGAACAGATGGCTCCAGGGGCCACAGCCTGAGT
The DNA here is from genome assembly GCA_013397375.1 of Toxostoma redivivum. Taxonomy (NCBI): domain Eukaryota; kingdom Metazoa; phylum Chordata; class Aves; order Passeriformes; family Mimidae; genus Toxostoma; species Toxostoma redivivum. The sequence goes on along the minus strand of VXBI01013939.1, from coordinate 509,797 downwards.
GTCTGTCTGGATAGGGTGGATAAAAACCAGCTCAGAGAAGGGCCAGAGCTGGGACTGCCGCAGGGTGAGAGATGGCCTCTCTGTTTTGTTGTTACAGGGTAAAGTGCTGCATGAATACAGTTGCTGTGGAGGGCAGTGCATGAAATGGGATAGTTTTGCTTCATTTAATGGGGAAAGGCATTTCACTTCTTGGAGGTCCCTTTTTCTCCTCCCCCCCACATCATCTCTGTGCGTGATCCAGACTGGATTCCAAATGGGAGGAAGAAAGGAAACTCGCAATTATTGACTTGCTCTGCCAAAGTTTGAATAGATTCCTTGGAAAACAAATGAAAGTCTGTTTAACTGGCCTGGAAAACATGAATGTGAACAACATTATGTACTGCCCTTTTTGTAACTCTATCACACTGGGAGATCATTATAGCAAAAGACAGAACAACATTATCCCAAGCTGCCTGAATTATAAATCTCAAAGGCTGTACTACACTAAAAAATCCCTGGGTGATGGCAAGAGTTGGTCTCTTTCCCTTACCTAGGCAGGGAACATCAACTTCTTAGCTCAGCATCTCATTAACTTTTGTGTGTCTGCTTTCTTCCTCTGCCCAACTCCCAGCTGGTGTCTGAGGCTTCAAAATATTTAATGCAAGAGAAACTCGAGACAGTTGACCAGAATTTGGAGTAGAAACAAAACCCTGCCACCTTGCTTGTAATTTGCCACTCCTTTTGAGTCCCAGTCTGGCTGGTGAATTACTAGATGTGGAAAAATCTCCTTCACACAAAGAAATGATCTAGCAGTGGAAGATCTCCAACAAGTAGACCAATGCATCTTTTCAAGATGTGCACTTACACCACAAATAAATTTAAATTCACTTTTAGAACCAGTTATTGACCTGACTCTATTAAATATCCTGGTGTTCTCCCCAAATTTTTTCATTTTAAATAATTTTTTGCAAAGGCACTGAACCTTAAATGCCTATGATACTGCACCTCTGGGCTAGCAGCAGCTTCTGCACAGGCTAATGGGCAGGGGCGGAAAGGTGGCTACAAACCACCTTTGCTGATCCTTTTAGCTCAGTTTCAGACCTATCTGGGCTATGTTTGTCTCTGCACTAACTTGTGAGAATCAAATAATTTGACAACTAGGTCTCCAAGTGTAGTCCATCAAATAACTTAAAGGTCACTACAGTGAGGTTGCAGTGCACTTACACAAGACAAATGGGCACTGCCACAGCATCAAGGTATAGAAAATGCCTTGAAAAGCTGAGAAGAAGTAGGCTTTAGAAGGCTTCACTGGAGACAAGCTGTTCTCTCCAGAGCACACACATAGGCAAGGGTGACCAGTTATGCTGTTGCTATTCCAGTAGGTATTTCTGGTTTCATGGTGTCCCCATACATGATCCTTTCAAGGCTACAGTACCATCAGAAGGTTGGACATTATTGTTGAGGAGTTTTTGAGAAGAATTGAGAAGATGAGAATGGACATCTTTTTTTCTCCTTCTTAGAGTCTTCAGAAATATATTAGTTGAAAGAAGTGAATAGAAGAGCACACAAATATGGCTAATGTCTTTTTTAAGATAGATGCAAACTATGATGACTGAGAAAAAAAAACTCTAATATTTACAGTGAAAATGTTTAAAATGGAAAATTTCATAAATGTTTCTCCAGTCAGCCAAAAGCAGTGGAAGCAATTACCTGCAGAGAGCTACCCCATCCCACGAGCTGTCAGTGTCATCAGCTAAGAATGTTTTAGAGCAGGACCCTGCTTTGGAGGCACACTGTAACTGAAATGCACCTGAAATGCTCCCATGAGTAAGTTTTTAGATGTTTATTATGCTGCTTATTTCCTTCTGGGATGAAGACCAAAAAAGCAAAATATCAGAAGAAAAAGCTCACTCTGCAGGGTTTCTGGCCACTGCCAGAAGTCAGAGAGCTGAGAATTGTTATGTGAGAGAGTGTTTTACTGGTCCTTCATCTGGTGAAATATGGGGTATATGTAAATGCCAGATAAACATTAGCTTTCAGGTACTTGACCGAGCCCAGACTCTGAAAACTACAAAACTACCCAAATCTGCTTCTGACTACTCCTTTTCTTTTTTTTTTCTTTTTTTTTTTTCTTTTTTTTTCTTTTTTTGAGGGCAGAGCACATAGAGAATAGAGGCATAGCCCTCAAAACGCATGCAACTGAAACCACTTTCAAGAATCACATTTTCTTATTACTCCTCTGAAGGACACTTGAAATAATTCTCCAGTGCTTTGGTTCATCTGAGTAGGTTAGAAACCAAGACAGTTCAAAACATTCCTTCCTGCTCTGTTTCTAATAACTTGTACTTTGGAATAACAAATAATTCAGTGGGTGATTAGGCAATCTATGGAATCAGTGTATCATTGCACCTTTTTTTAAACATTACTGTGGGGAAACAAACCTTCTCGGACCAGACCATCAGTCAGAGCTACCTGCCTTTAGGAAGAAACTTGTCTGGGCAGCCTAACCTTAGACTATCTACTTATAAAGTTACTTACACATTTTTCTGAAATATCTAGCATTAATCACTGTCAAAGAAGAAACTACATAGGATGAATCATTAACCAAATGTGGGAAATACAATATGATTAAGGTGCAAGAGTTTCTCATGTTAGCTTAGTTTTGTGACAACATTTTCAATATTGAGAAATCGCTCAAAAAGTTATACAAAGCTGCTTCTCTTTACCTAACTGTCTTTCCCTTAAGAGAGACTGACAAGGTCAAAGCAGGTCCTACTCAAGCTGAGTGCAGACCCTGCTCATGGTGCCAGCAAGATCCCCTTTTCTCTCCTACTTCTGGTTCAAGCTGTCATTTTCCTCAGGCCAATGCCAACTACAAAAGTAGAATTAGGAAAAAGATCCAATATTCTGAAAACACATCCAGAATCTAAAATCTCCAATTTTCTATTATCTGACTTGTTTTGCCATGTCACTTTGTGAAACCATTTAGGGAATGGTTCTCCTCTGAGTTAGGCTGGTGTGGGGATGGCATTTCCATTCAAGCTTTACAGACCACTTTACAAGTTCTCTGTGAATGTGTTTTCATATTTTAAAAAGGAATTCAATGGGGGTTGAGTAACCAGGCCTGCTTATCTACAGAACAAACATAGTAGGAGGTAAAACAGAGAAGTGAAACCTCTTGTCCACGCTCATGAACTGGGTTAGCAGCAGAGAGATGGGAATCAGCCAGGTCTCCTGAACTTAAGGTTAGTCCATAGCCCTATTTCCAGATTTCCAGAAAGTGAGTTAATGAACTTGCTAACTGTGCATTCTCATCATCTTAGCTCTCTGCCTTGATACATTCTGCTGTGTCAAAACAGCTCGACAACTTCAGTCTTGAAACTGGAAACCAAGAGAAGCCAGTGATTGTGAGCTTTAAACAAACCTTAAAGTGCTTCCTTGTCATGACACTGAAAAGGAGCTGTCACTGCCCGGGCAGCTCTGCCATACACATGGACACAAGGGACTGATGCCTGTGTACAGAGGTAAATGGCACCTAATATATCTCAGTCTGCAAGGTGCAGGCCTGAGATAACTGCCTAGCAGAGCAATAGATACACCACTCCTGACAAAATTCATGCAGATGTATGGACAAAATAATTTATTTTTCTAAAAGCTGATAGTAAAGTGTCTAAGAGCCTTGGAGGCAAGGCTCTTAATTCCAGCTATACCTGGATGTGTAATGACAATAGAAAAGAAATCACTAGACCCCTATTTGGAGTTTAAAGCTCTCTGCAGAAGATAACTGGGCACAAAATGGACTTGACAAGGTACTTGGCCTAGAGGGTGAAGCTCTGGACAGAACAAAACTCTGACTGCAGGTGGCTCAAATAGGATGTGGTGTTAGGGAATTCTCAGTAGATGGCTTTCATCCAGGTATATCAGGAAGGATCTAAGGAGGTGTCTCTAGGGCATTTCTCAGCTCTGTGCCCCACTCACTAAGGAAAACCTTGGGCTAGAACCCCTAGTGTTTTCTACAAGGAATCTGCTGTACAGTTTCAGGAAAATAATACAAATGGCTATTCCAAGTTTGGCAAAAGGGAGAAACTCCACTGTCAGGGCTGAGTAAGCTTCTGCCTTTCCTATAGTCCAGAGGCTTGCTTTTTCTTTTGGTTCAACTCCAGCTGAAGCACACCTGAGACTCTCAGTTACTGTAATTAATATAATAGCAATGCTCCAAGCAGAAATTAGGTCCCCACTGAATGCTGTGCTGTCCAAATGCATGCAAAGATAGAGTTCCTGGCCTTAATAACTTGTAAGTTGAAAGAGCAAACAATGGTCAAGTTTGTGGGATGTAATACCAGAGACAAATCAAGGGAGGGGGTGATGATAGATGCATGGCTTGTTAGCTCCATTTCTTTCTGACTCATTTGCTGTACTTATATTACATAAACCTGGTTTCAGGGGATGTCATGGGGAAAATATTATTGAAATAAGAGACGAGAGGGACTGTTGGAATAAGAGGAAAGGTGGGGTCAATTCAAGCCTATTAGTGCACTTAGGACTCTGAGATGTAGGAAGAGAGAAAACAAAGGAGAAAAAGGTGAGCAAGAGGAAAAAGCTGAGCCCACTCATCCAACAGCAACAGAGCAGGAAACTGATGGCTTCCCTTTCTTCTGAGAGTTCATTACTTTAAACAATGCTGAGTACCAGCCTTTCCAGTTTCTTTCTTTGCACAGTTGTTAGAAGGGATCTGTGCTGGCTCCTCTCCTGATCTGGGAAAAGAATCAGCCAGGGAACTGTGCAGAGCCTTGAAGAGACTAGCCCTGAAAGTGCTATGGCAGCTGGCACAGGTTTTTTTGGTGAAAATTCTCGTGGAAAATCAGGCAATCTCATGACCTTTGGGCAGAGAAATCAGGCCTTTCTCTAACCCAAAAGTCAAGACAGCCTGAGTATGCCCAAAGCCGGAGAGAACCAGAGGGCCAAAGTCTTCTACTCTCTCAGTCCATTAACCACCCATCTCAAGACTTGCTGTCACCTTTTCAGCCCTCAGATGAAGGAAGGCTCTCCTGTGTCAAAGCCCTGACTTTGAGCTCAAGAGCTGCTGGCGCTCTTCTTCCCACAATCAACTGTTTAATGTTTTAAACATATCAGGAATTGCATACATGGTGGCAACCTTGCAACTGTTGTTTATGTGCAGGATCACTGCCTGGGTAAAATGTATCTATCATTCTCCAGGGACAACAACTCACTGCAAACCATCTTCAGGGAAAGTATCCTTTACATCTGACTCCTTTTCCCACTCTGCTTTAATTTCAAGGTATCCTTTCATGCTGAACAGGTGGCAAGCATCATTGGTTACTCTGCTCTGTACATCACTTTTGTGTAGTAAAGTTCATTTACATGAGTCTGTATGCTGCCCCTCACTAAGTGGTAATGAGATATTTCTAGTGTCTTCCCAGAACATGGTTCAACTGAGTGTTTGATGCTCCAAATCAGCAGTGCAGTGTCAAAACTGTTTAGTCAAGTCCCTTTATAATTGTAGGATTTATTTGGTGGCTGTCACCATGATAAATAGTGCTTTACAAGACTTAGTGGGAATACAAACCACATGAATAGTTTCCTAGTTTTATCAGGGTTTTATTGACAAATGGTTTCCAGAGCTTGTTTCTGACCCTCATCTCATAGAAATAATGGTGTCTCCTTAAGCCAAAGTTTGTCCTACGTTAATGTCTGTCTGTAGCTACAAATCTAAAATAGGCATGTGAAAATTAGAAATTAACTGATTTGCCAGTGTTTCCGTATTTAAACTTTCCTTTCCTTTGAAGTAAATCCACAGGTATTTAACGATACTGGCTTCCAGAGAACACAAGTATTTCCTCAGATAATTATAATTTGGAACCTTCTGCATGAATTCTTTTTTAAAACAAAACAGGCAGAGTGACAAGGCCAATAGGAGGGAGAAAGAAATAAGGAGAGAAGGAAAGAAAAAGAAAGAAAGAGAGAGAGAGACAGAAAGAGAGAAAGAAAACGAGAGGAAGAGAGAAGGAAGGAAGGATTCCAGGAAGGAAGGATTCCAGGAAGGAAGGAAGGAAGGAAGGTCACTGTTTTGACAGCAAGGAGCTAACAGAATCATGCAGAAAGAGCCTTGAGGCTCTTTTTCCAAATAAACTAAGCAGCTGGAGCTGCACTGCTTTGTCTTTTTCTTGGGCGTGGGTCATGCAAATATGAAATGTTTGGGACATAATGGACATCTTGCACATATGCACTTCAGTAGCATAATACATACAGCAGGGCAGATATTAACCATAACTACACTTTCTGCATGCTCACCAGAGCAGGAGAGAAGTCCTGCCTTGGTAGAGGGCGCCTGGGAAGATTTTTGGGGCATTAGCAGTCCAGCTAGCCACATATATTGGTTCTAAAATATAAAATCAATTTATATTATTATAGTTTATATAATGTATTATTTGACAATAGTATTTTTCTTAGTAATTTATATTATATATTTTGTTTGCTTTCTGGGCATAAATCCAGAAAACCTAGAAATGTAGTCAGATTAAGCCACTGTTAAGCCAGCTCAGTGTTGACTTTCTCTTTGTGCCCATTGCCCCAGTAGTTACATCTGGTCTAAACGAATGGGAAAGGACTCCCACTGGTCCCCAAATGGGCAGGAGTCTGTGACACAACTCCAATCAACACCACTTCCTTTAATAAACAATTCAAATCCCGCTACATGTGAAAAACAACCCCATACCTGGCAGACATTCTCTTCTCCCCTGCAGCTGATGTTGCAGTTGGTGGTGTCACTGATTACGAGGATAAAATACAAACATGTCAGCTACAGGAAGAGTGCTGGCACCAGGTCAGCCTCAGCACATGGCTGAAATTTTTGGGGTCGGGGAAGTTGCTCAGTCCTCCCTTCCAGGAGCACAGCAGAGAGCAGCAGGAAGCTGAGACTATTGGCTCCCAGCTGTCCCTCAAAAACAAGCACCCACGCCGGGACTCTCTGGAAAGCATGGTTAACTTTCTCCACACTGCAGGGAGGGGGTGAAGCTTTTGGAGATGGAAGCCGGCACTGAGCACTGAGCACTGAGCACAGGCTCGTCAGGACTCAGCTGACTCACTCCCCGCTGGCAGCCGTGCTCACAGCCAGGCAGGGAGCACAAATTGGCTGCTGACCTATTTGCAGAAGGACTGGTGGGACAACACGCTGTGACCCCAGCCCTTGGGACAGTGCTTCAGTTCATAACTGGCTTGTTTTTGATTGATGCCAAATCTGTAGTCTTGCTGTGCAAGAGTGGGGATGGATAAAGCCAGGTGCTCGATTCTGCTATGGCATTTTAAACATGACCATGGAAGGAGGGCTGGGCTCAGCCAATATCCTCTTTAGGTTTTGAATATACAGTTAAGAATCCTTTATGGAGAAAAATCCACCAGTCTGCCTTGGTGCCATTCTACTGACATATAAGAGGAATCAGTATTTTAATTGCAGTTGTGTCCTTTATACTCTGTACTACGTACTCTTTTATACTGTGTGTTAACTCTTCATAGTTTCTGGCAAAAAGAGGCTTGGTTGCCCTAATTTTGGTCGTACTGTCATTGTCCTTCCTGCATTGCATGGCTTCAGAAATGGATGTGTGATTTTTAATTTTTAACCCTATGTACAGACTCATTCCTGTTTTTAGATTTTGAACAGTTTTAGAATAGAAATACATTCTCCATCCACCTTTAAAGCAGGAGTTAAGAAGTTGCTTGTGCTAACACCTGGGCTGGTATCTGGATCGAATAGGAGCCTTAAGTCTCTTGAAAACATGTCTGCTTTTGATATGGTTGCTAAATCTGGTTCTTGTCCTTGTTAAATTTGGCTGCCTCGTTGGAATAAGTCACTTTTCCACAGACCAGATGACTAGAAAAGCTGGTTACATTTCTCAGGCAGGTCTCTTTTGGGGATGATCAGATTACTGCAAATGCATTGGAATTTACACAAATAAAAATGTATTTTAATTTCAATGGCTTGGGATTTTTTAAAGTGGCAACACAAATGCAGAAAATATGAAAAATATAACATCTGTTATTAGAGGTCTACAATGGTTGGGAGGCTGGAGCACATGACTTAAAAGCAGAGGCTAAGGCAATTGAGTTTGTTCAGCCTGGAGAAAAGAAGGCTGAAAGGGGGATCTAATTTCTGTCCTAACTAGAGACTGGATGGTTTAATACAGAAGATAAAACATACTTATCTTAGAGGTCATCAGTCAAAGAGGCAACAGAGACAAACTGCAAGAAGGAAATTCCGATTAGGAAAATATTCCTTGAGGGCAGCCAAACACCAGAACAAGCTGTCCAAAGACCTTGCAGAGATTTGATCCTTGCAGATACTCAAATCTCAACTGGATGAGCAACCTGGTTGAATATTGAAGCTAGGCTTGTTTTAAGCAGGGGAACAGACCAGATGATTTCCAGGAGCTCTTTCCAACTCAAATTGTGCTTTGATTCTATGAAAAATATTGGAACTAGTTACCGAATCAGACACAAGGGGTAGGTATACCACAAACTGAGCAAGGAAAAAAAACATTTTAATTGTTTCAAGAAGTAGTTAGTTCTGCCAATATAGGAATATAAACTACAGAAAATATATTTTTTATAAAGTTCTTTTATCTTTACTGGCTGTACCTGGATTGCCATGTGTCACAGCCTGTGCCTGAGGCTGGTGAGGTCCAGCAGCTTCCTAATGAAGCCAAGATCTTTGCAAATTCCTCACTACCATACAAGAATAATTTCTCAGCTCTGTACCACAAGTGTTAGAGAAGATGCTCTTGAAGGATGTGTTTTTGTTTGTTTTCCATTCTGGAATGCACAGATCTGTATTTAATCAATCACAAAAGCTACAAGGCTGGAAACTCATTGGGCTGTTTCTGTTCAGACTTCCAGTGATACATCTGGTGAGGTGGACACTTTTCCTGCATCCACCCAGAAACCCTGACTGGCTTCACAAAGGAAATGTGGGGAATAATAGACACATTCTTCTTGGTTAGGAGAGTAAAGGGTAACTGTAACACACCCTGAGGCTGTGATAAAGCAGACATAATTTGGGATGAAATAATAGAACTCAAATCTTTATGGACATGGAGAATTGAGTGCTATATGATCATTTCTCTCTCTAGGGCATGCTTCAGAAGTGGGGTTGGACCAAAGATGCGGAATAATTCAGGTTGAACTGTCAAGTAATCACAAATTTAAGAGTTCAATATGTGAAGTAATTTCAAACTTACTCCAAAAAACAGGTTTGGGAGGATTGGGAAAGGGTTTTTTTGGGGGGAAATAATTGCCTGTAGCCAAATCTGAGTTAAGCATTTTGTCTAACTCCATTTTCACAGAAAATCTGGAGAAAGACATGTATGGATGTCAAATTGCTTTATTCAGAGATATGTATGTGTTTAGGATGGTGAAGCTTACATCCATCAAATGGATGCCCCACAAAGGTTTCTGTTCAAGAATGCTAAAATTAAATACTGAGTTTGGAAATAAGGAAATTATTTTGACCTTTCTTTTCTCTTTAAAAAAAGGTGCTATCTAAAAAAGAAAGTGTTCTGATGATAATAACAAAATTAAACCAAGGGAAAGAACTTCAAAGAATTATTTTGCTGTTTTTCCATTTATCTGCAAAACAAAACAATCTACTGCACTGACTTTTGTTCTACAAGTCCAATATCACACCTATTGTGTGTGGGGTTGAGTCAGTATTTACAGAGCAAGACTAAAAAAAACTTCCTAAGCAGCAAACAGAGTTGCTAATAACCTGAAGAATGTGTTCTGTTAATTTGTAGTATTATTAATCTGATGCCTTATTTAGCATTTCCTCCAACTGCTTGTGGTTACTAACTTTTCATGTATTTTAGAAAAGCAATTATCCTCTAGAAGCAGAATATGTTAAGGTTTGGTATTTTTATCCCCTGATTTATGATTCTATTTTAAATTTAAGAGTCATCCAGTCAAGGAAAAACAATACTTGAGAGTACAAACACACAACACAGATAAAAGCGTGGAAATGCTCAAAGGAAGCTGTTTCAAAGAGCTAAAGGACTGAAAATTATTTGTGCAAGGTATTCCACAAAGAAAGTAGGTGAAAAGCAACACTAAAACATTAAAAAGCTCAATTCACATTTTTTTCCCTTTCCAAAAATAATGGTAAATCCATAACAAACAGTTCAGCCAGCTCTAGACTCAGCTGGGATCTGATCCAGTCATTATTTTGGTGCTTGAAATCAAAAGGGATTTGATGGGAATGTATGATAGATTATTTTCTGCACATTTTTAATTGGGTGACTTCTTCCCTTAAAGGGTCTGTAATTTTTCACACATGTCTCCAAACATCCTCTGCCAATATTAAATTCTGCTCAGATGGATTTTCTGTTAGAGAAAAATTTGGCAGTTACAACTGTTTGGCCAAAATCCAGTAAATTCAGATGGGTGGAGCCAGGCAATGGAAATGCTTTATGTAGATAGTATGTTACTTATTCATGCATCCAGATTTACATATTCTTGGAAGAAAAAAGGCAAGAACTTTATTTTGGTTCCTTTTTGACTTTCAAAAAAAAAAAAGCTACAGTAGCAAAGAACCTTTCTCCTAATCTTTGCAGTTCTCTCTCCGGTCCTTGGTGTAACAGAAGTCACCCACCTGAATTTACTATTGCCTACATATCTCCTCCCCTTTGTCCATCTTACAGCATAAAACCTGACCAAGGCACTTTTAGAAATGAGAAGTGATTTGGTCAGATGGCTTGAATTATCAATACTTTTCCAAGGCAAGATCAGTAAGGTGAATGCCTGATGACGTTATATCCTCCATAGAGATTCTGTCTTTTAATCTTCTGAAAAGAGATTTCAGAGAGAGAGAGAGAAATCACTAGGTAAATTTTCTTGAAAAATAAAAGTCTCAGGCTTTATGTGAATAAATTGTTCAGAGAGAGAATGGATTTCCAAGCTTGTAGATGGATATTTAAGTATGCCAATAATGAATAGTGAAATAACACAGCTAAGCAAAGCAAGGCAGCTTTAAAAGGTCTCAAATGGTTCCATTCAAATTTCATGATTTTATGAGTGATTATTTTTGCCACAGATTTAAGCAAAATACATCTTCTCATTCCAGCCTGAGGAAAAAATTGACCAGAAGAATGGCTTGTACCATATCAGTGATGTCTCCTTGACACAACAGTGTCTGAGGGCAAACAGGTTTATTGTTGGAAAGCTCTTGTTTACAAGAACTACTTCTGTTACAGGGACTATTGCATGTATGCTTGAGTTACTGAGGATATGCTCATCGTAAAACACTGCTTAAGTTATTTCTTCTCACAATGTTTTTTCCTTTTATTTCTCTCCTGCAAGTTTGGATTTCTTTGGATTAAGGTAATTAGCCACTATTTCCCAGTCTAAAGGCTCCACAGACAAGACTATGGCAGAACTGGAATTTTTGTTTCACAGGAAATTCTGACATTTTGAAATATGTCCAGGTTTGGAGTGGGAAAAAGATCAGAGAATTCAGAAATTTCTGTAAAAGAATATGTTTTTTAAAAGTAATGTCAATGGAAATATATAACTGTTAAAATTCAATAGAATATCAATTAATAGAATAGAATATCAGGTTTTTGTTTGTTTGATTGCTTTTTTTAAAGAATAAAAGTTCTTCTGAAAGAGGAATAAAAAAGAAAAATATTTTGCTAAGACCTTTGCAATAAGCCTTGACCAAATTTCCTTTTACTGAACATGAATATTTCCAATATCAAATTTCCACCTTGACATATTCCCACTGATGATTCAGCATTTTTAAAATGAAGAACATTTAGAAAATATTTTCCCAGCACTAGGAATAGATTGGGAAACTGCTTCAAAATATTCTTATGTTTCTGTTTTCAAATAAATTTTACTAAAAGGTACCATAAGTGTTATATAACTGTTCTCCACATCTTGTACTTGGCATACTTTACATGTAAGGTAGCAGCACACTCACCTGATGATCGCCTGTCTCAATGGGACTGGGAAGAAGTTTGCCCTGGAATCACGTTTTTGGCACCAACCAGAACATCTCAGATGCTGCTGGCAGCAGGCTGCTCCTTTGTCACTTTGTGCTTTTTTGTGCAGAATTAAAAGGCCTTGCAAGAGTGGAAAACAGAACTTCAGTTCTCCACCAATGTTCACAACTGCTCATTTTCACTCAGTCCTAATGGCCACAAAGCAGCAGAAGATAGGACAGCAGTGGACATCTGAAGAACAACCTTACTGACCTGCTGTCCCCATCAATGAGAAGTTTATCTACACACTTTCCCCCACCTATCCTATTTATTGGCATTATTGCCACTGGGAAAAATAACTTGGTAGCCTAGCCAGAAGTACTCTCATTTTGGTAATTCAGCCTCTCCTAAGTTACCTGAATTTTCTCCCCTTATGCTTTGGGATTTGATTTGATTTGATTTGATTTGATTTGATTTGATCTGTATGTGATCTTCACACATGAAACACCCTAAACTCCATCCATTCTTTTGTGCAAGCACTGTCAAGGAGAAGTAGTATTATTGTTTTTCTTGTTGCTTCTAGCATAAAGTATAACATTTTATGGCTTTTTCATGGCTCGCTTGTGTAGTAATGATATGTAATTATACATCAGATTGGGGAAGGTTATCTGCTTTAGTGAGAATGATTAAAAAGAATATAAGAAATTGGACCTGAGTGTAAAGCTTCCTGACACAGAAACCCAGAGAAGCAGAGGAAGGAGATGCCACTCTATTATAGGAGGATGCAGTTTCCAAAACAGTGAGCTAAGTCTGCTCAAGCTAGTTCAAATCTGTGAATCCACAAGCAATCCCACCCAAATGTGTTCATTATATTGACCTGTGCCGCACATTTAAAGTTCCTTCACTTGTGACGTCTTTGTGGCAGGTACTGGCTTTCTTTATTGGTTTTGGACAGACTTCAAGATCATGGATTTACAGATTATTTGAACACACTGAGACATTTTAATTGGCTAAAATGCAAACATTTTGCAGTTAATGAGGGGTAGCTTTAGAACCTGATTTTCCACTGCCTTGTATCTTATGTAGCCATTAGTTCACAGCAGGAGAAAGGTCTCAGAGTGCAGTTTGGCAGCTCAGTGCTTATGACCTTCCCATGACATTAAGCCCACTGAGCTTTTAAAATCCTTCTGTGTGGCTGGTTCTGTTCTGGCTCTTCCAGACTGTAACAGCAACATGATGGGGTTCAGAGTTAATGCAACTGGTGTCCACAGATTTTCTCAACCTTTTTCCAAGGCACTCCTTTCTCATCTCCAACTTCAGTACCCAGACTCTGGAGTATATCAATGAAGAGAGATTTGTTGCCAGATCATGTTGCATTCCAGCCTTTTATATATATTTTTTTTTAATCCACCCCCCAACTATTACAGCACTTGGTAGAACCTCAAATACATGAAGAAAATGAGAAGCAATCCCAGAGCTTGAAGTACCAATGTCATTTGCTACAAACCTCTATCAATTACAACTTGTAAGGTCAGCACAAAACTGGCAAATCACTTTAGCTTAACTTCAAAATCTTCTACTACAACCATTTTATTCTGAGTATTACTACTGTATTCTTTCAGAGTTCTCAAATACTGCACAAATATGTTCAACTGGGGCACAAACAAACAAACAAATAAATAAAATAGAAGGCAGAAAATAGTTTGTCTTTGATTTGAGGTATTTTAACTGTTGGTTTGGAGTATATATTTTATGGCTAAATAATTTCTGATCTTTACAAAATTATCATCATTATGGAAATTACTCCTTGACAGTGTTACTGCTGGGATTATTATGTTTCACATTTTGCTTTTGCTTTTTACCAGACACAAATCTTTGGCAACGGTACCTCCAGGGCTGGAGGAAAAGTGTGTGAAATTGTCAGCACTGCAAATGAACTTACAAGCAAGTCTTTTAAAACATTTTTTGTACCTTCTGCATTACTGCCTACAATACAGTGACAACATTCTGGATTGCTTTGGGGATGTGTGCAGTGGTTCTCACACAAACTGTGTACAGCCAGAAACTGAGTTTTCAGCTGAAAGACCCACTAATCTCCATTTCTGTGGTTGAGAGCTGTAGCTGATGGCCCACACTCTTTCCCATTTAATCTTGTTACCTGAATCATGTTGCAGACAACCAGTGAATATAGAAGAGATTAACAAAATTAGTTTATACTGAAGACAATATTTACTTCTCACAACACAGTGACATTGATGATGTTTTTGAAATATCACAATACAATCATGCAACAGCAAATTGCTAGGTCACCAAAGTACTCTCTATATCACTTGGTAGCAAACAGGAATTTGCTTCATAAAATCTGCCTTTCTATAAAATTCCTGCGTTGAAAGTTTTATTTAGGCCTAGAAGAGGTTGGGGCGTTTCATTACAAGACAAAACATCTCTGTTTAGCTTTTTGTTCCTTCATTAATTCAGTTTGCTGAAAAAGCTCTGAGTTGTACAGAGTGTTACTTGTTTAAATTAGGGCTTTCCTATTCAAATAACCTTATTCTATTTCTCTGAAGAGTTGCTTCAGGCAAGCCAAAAATGAGATCTTTATTTCAGAGATGAGATGTAGCCTGGAGGAGGATGGGTCCCACATAGCTTGTCTGAGACAAACACTGCAAATGAGATTGCAAACATTTTCATTCTTGTAGACAGAAGTCACTTTAAGCTCCTGTTTCCCCTCCTGCAGTTTTTTACCCTCTGATGTGGATTGCCCATAAGAAGTGTCTCCATTGTTTCTGGGGTTTTTTTGTGGCTCTTATGTCTGTTGCTGACACATGACTTTAATATGGAAAATAAATAATGAATGCACTATTAAACTGCAGGATCCTAGTGAAATATTGCAACTAACTCAGGCTTTCCTTGGAGTGTAAATATTAATCATACTTTATGTTTATATGGCACTGGCAGCTATAAGACTCGGGAGGAATTAATTTAAAAAGATTGTGCTTTCCACATATTTCTAACTATTTGCAGTTGCAGGACTTCATGGGAAGTCTGTATTTAAGCACAAGAGTTCTCCAGAAAATTTATTATTGCTAGTGGATCATCCAGGACCATACATTTCCATCTCCTCCAGCCACAATGACTCTTGCTCCAGCTAATGACACCAAGACACAGTTTCATGTAGAGGATTACTGGATGTCTGAGCAGTGGCCAGAGCTCTCCCATGAAGACAATGGGTCATGGACTTCTAATTCAGTGAGCCACAATATTTTTGAAAAAAGGAAAAATTTAAAAACTTTCAAAGTTGTGGTTTTTCCAAAGTGTTTTGTTTCATGCTTAAATTTAACTGTTTTGCAGCTTAAATTTATTTAACCATTTTGCAGCTCTTTTAAAAATTAAACCAACTATAAAATTGCCCTGCCACCTTCAAATCGAAAGTCAAAACATTTCAGTTAAAAATATCACCATTAAACATTTAGTGTTTCTGATTCTCTTCCTTTCTATTTTTATAGTTGAAGCAATTAAGAAAATTAAACTGACATTCCCAAATACTGTTGTCCCCTTGAATACAACTTGTTTAATGACTTGACTATGTAAATAAAATCCTTGTTACTCCAAAGAAATGCAAAATAATAGTTTCTCTAAACCTGAGCAGTTCTGCAGCAAAAGGACTCCCAGTGGGAGCTCTGCTCTCATACTCTCCCATAAAAGCAATCAAAGTTTGTGCACACTGAAGCAGCTAAATTTCTAGTTGTGGATGTTTGCAAGTAAAGATCTTGCTTTCATACAAGGCTTTCAAGAAAGGTTAATGTATGTTAAGACATTGTGAGCGAACTGCTTAAAGTACTGATATTTTTATTTACACTATTTCTTATAAATTGAATATTTCCTTGAAGTATTGGAAACAGAAGTGTAGCCCTTCTGTTGAAGAACACCAACTCTGTGGAAACAGAAGTTGGAAGGGCAATGGACAAAACAATGAACTGGTAAGCTCAGTTACACAAGTGCCAGGATTTAAAACAAGGAACCTGCAGGGTTTTTGGGCATGTGGAGAAGTCCTGCATGTGAATGGACCCACTCAGATTTTGCTCCATCTCTTTGTTGCCTGTGCTATTAGAGAAAGCCACAACAGACTCCAAACTCCTGCCACAATTACACAGCTTGCCACGGCTGGAAGGCTGGGGAATTGCTTTTAGGTTCCTTGCATATTTCAAAGTCATTAACTTTAGAGATTGTCATCTCCATTGTGCCACAGGCACATGTCAGATGAATGTCTGCACCGTGTCTGTGCAGAGGACACGCAGCCTTGGGCAGTCACTGGGGTGCCCCTAGTGCTGTCCAGTTCCTTTTAAGCACTATGGACCATGAATATTTAATGCCAGTAACTCTCTAACTCTCTTGTGAACAGCAAAATGAGATTGCTAATGGTGATGTTCCTTGTCATTATGGAATTACTATTTTTGTTCCTCCTGCATGTTAATTATTTTACATTTTAATATCTGCTATAAGACTGCTGGATGGTATTGGAAGTCCAAGCTGAGGAATGACAGTCAAAATCCCACACATTATTCTAGAAGCACTAGAATTTTGTATTTTAATAACTGTGATCTCCATGTGAGGATTGTTACACCAAATAATGTGAAGAAAACTCTGTGAGAGACAGGCCCACTGCCTTTGCTAAAATCTGTATGTCAGTGCCAGCATGAAGGACATATACAGAGGCTTTCAACTTTTGCTTGATGTTTTTCAGGTGCTGCCAGTAGCTAAAAGCTTTATTCAGCATGACCCTGTGCTCCAACACTCAGTACTGAGTTCAGTGGTTTGGGTGCAACCTCAAACTATAACAGTCTTGCTGAATTTTATGACTGGTTCCAAGCAAAAATCAGTTTTTTCCAGGTAACAGAGTCTCATTTGGGGATACATACAAACAAGTAAATAAAAAGTCAATTTATTTGTATCAAAAAATACTCTGTAGAATTCTATGAGCATGTGAAGAACAGAAAATCACCATAAGCCTGGCATGTCCAAATATCAGAGGTACAGTGCATAAATTATACAGTTAATCTGACTTTGCACAGTAAATGGGTTTAGTATGGGTTGTGCAGTTCATCTGGGCAACATATGCTCAGAAGGTTTAACACTGTGGAAGTGCTGTAGACTTTGTAGAGTAGATCTGCAATGCACATGAATGTGTCCAGGATTTCCAGATATCCAGAAGCTCAGACAGAGTTGCTATTCTAGAGTGAGACTGTTCCAGACAATTGCCAGCATTCTCAAATTTGTCCCAAACAAAATTGCCAGGAATGTAAAAGGACATATCAGGTAAAAGCCAGATATAAGGTAGATAAGAAAAAAAAATCCTACTGTATATATCAAACTTTTATTATTCACCTTATTCCAGTGCCTCAGACTAAGTCACCTCCTCAAGACCTATGAGAAATAACTCAATAACCTAATGTGCTAAATAGATGCCTAATAAAGAAATTAAAAAGCCAAATTAAAAATCAACCAACCAACCAAACCTAGTTCCACATATAGCTCCTAAGCAGAAATACATGGCTCTGTTGTCAGACCAGAGAGAACAGGACAAACCCCTCAGTGTGTGTGACTCCCATGCTAACCTGAAGAAGCATACATGCACTAAATACAGCTGTGACCCTTTTTCAATATTCTTTCTCCTTCAGAACTGAAGCCACTCACTCCAGTGGTGAGCAGGAATTTCCTGGGAAGTGAGGTGAGCACAGCAAAGCAGGTCACTGGAAGGCAGCATGTTCTGGGCCAGTAACCCCATTCATCCACCCAGGATTCCTTTTCCGTCACACACTGTCTAGTGTTACTGCACTTGGTATTGATTGCCAGGGAACTTTGACATTTGCTTGCTGTTGTTTGATGAAAGCAGCTAATTGGAGTGCTTCCTCTGAGGAAAACTTTTTACATATGTGGAGTCCTTTGTACCTGTGCATATGTAGGTGATACATTCTGAAACCAACATAAAGAAAAGCTGTTTACATCTAGCATAAATGTAACTAACTGCTCTTGCTTTGCTAAACATTCACTCATAACTTGCAATTCAATTCCATCACCTGTAACAAAATACTCGAGACAACTGTAAACTAAATGTCAGCCCTCTTTCTTCTCAGAGAAGCTGCCTTTTTCATTCCAACTTATCTTACTTTAAAAATACTTTTCTTTTTTGGAAAATATCCAGAGGGTTGGGTTTTTAAAGCAGTCTTACAGAACCTCAATTGAAAATAATATGAAGCGATTCAAATAGAAAGGACTGAGAAGTGGAATATAAATCCTGATATAAGACTTCAGATGTTTTTACATATAAAGAATTTTTTTAACCCTGGTACTCATTCATGTTATACAGTGAAATGAACAAGCAGAATCAGAGACCAACAGTAAAGCACAAAAATGTATTTTTATACTGTGCATGAAATTGAAAACAAATCATATGCTACAGCACAGTTTCTTCAAACATCTTTTTTCAAACTCAACAGCTTCTTAGTAAGATGATTTAGGTGATGAGCATGCTTGCATAAATGCCATGTGGGCCACAAAATATGTACTCCACCTGCAGAAACTGCTGTCCTAACTTATCCAAACTTCTTTTGCAGCCCCCATTTTCATTTTTTTCCAGTGCAATAATTGCAATAAAACTGACATAAGGCAGGACTTACTCCAACATTCTCCACAGCTCCTTTTAGAAAATAAATGGGAGTTTGTACTGAAAGTATCTCCGGACAAACAGGAGATCTTTTGGAGATTATGTTGCCACCCCCTCACCCCACCTGCCCTTTCTCTTCTCTTTATTTTTTGTTGCTTATGAGATAGATAGCTATTATCAGTTTATTATTACTGCTTTTCCACAGACTTTCTCAAATGTCAAGTGAATCTGATCTGGAGTTCAGGCCCATAATTGCACTGGACCAACTCCAGGAACTCGTAAATAAATCGGTGGTGGCTGCTATGGTTGCCAGAGCTCTGTCATTTTGCTCTTCTGAGGGTGGACAGAGGCTTTGGCTCTTTTCTAAAATTCTACACTTGCTACAGAGTTTTTCACACCTTATTTTAAAAGACCCTAGGCTTTCTCACTCCAGTTTGGCATAGTTTTACCACAGGCACAGAAAGCTACTAGACTGCCACATTGTTGAATATTTTCATTTAGAAAAGCAGTTCAAATGTGGATTGTTACATTTTAAATTTTTTCCCCTGCTTTCTCTATATGTGGGAGCCTCACAGGAACAGACATTATTTCTGTCTCCGCTCTGGCCCCTTTGTTGACATTAAAAGTTTACACTGGGCTCTACAGTGAGGCACATCTTTGTCACAGCGTATGTCACAGTGTGCCAATGGTGCTCAGCCACAGAGGTCAGCCCCAAGGCTTGGCAAGAAAGCCCCTCAAGTGCAGAGGTGTCTGGATTCCAGATCATGGGTTTAAAAGGAGTGGGCACAGCATTCAATCCCAGACCTGGCTTACTGAGGTCTGAAGTTTACTAGTGATTTTAAATGTTACTTTCAAGCCTGTTTCTAATCATGTCAATGCACATACAGCACAGCATCTGGTTACAGAACTGAATCTCCAGCCAGTGCAGGCTTGAACTGAAAATGTTACAGATATTTATCTCCTGATATTTCTGACACTTTTTCCCTGAAAACCTTCAAATAAGCTACTGAAGCACGTCATGACAGTTGATCCAGCATATGTAACTATAAAGAACGTGGTTCCTCTCCTTCAGCCTCATCTGCAATTAGAACGAGCCCCACATCAGCCATTCATTGATGCAGATGGCAGCACAGATCACAACTTGCACAACTTGATCTACAGTGGGTTTTTACCAGAAGCTAAAATAATTCCTGAAATCAGAATTAATCCTCAGTGCAGACAAGGCCTCAGACTGCCAACTAGTTCCAAATGTTTTTAAGATGTGAATACTTGTATGCTGCCAATGAGACCAAGATGACCAATTCTTTTCATATGGGTCACTCCAAGGCTGGCAAATGGTATCAGCATTTCCCCAGTGCTACCCTGGCTCACAGACACACCAGTCACATAAAGGTGAAAGTTGCTGAACTCCTTTATAATGGATTGAGTCATTGTGTCTTCTGCAAAGCACTTTTCAAAACAAAGCAAAATACTTTATGGAGTGGAAAACACTGAATTATTTGCAAAAAAATGTCATTTCTTTTCTATATCCCTCCCCAGGGAGCCCATTGTTCAAGTAAGTATTTGCTTGTACCCCAAAGTACAGATGTTTTTGACTCTTGTCATAAATCAAACATGCTTATGTCTAACACATTAAAAAAGAGTAGAAAATTGCAGGCATGGATTAAGATGGTTGGTCTGACCCAAATTATAGTTCTTCAAAACTGTTAATTTTTTGCTGATTCTTCTGGGAACAAAAGATTTGACACCATCATTGTGCCTCCCTCTTCTCCCTTGGAATTAAAATCAATCTTTTACTCCTTTTGAAATGTAAATTTGAAAGAATCATGTATCTGGATCATGGATTAAGTTTGCAGGAGAAAAATCTCTGGCAGAAGATGGCAGAGACCGTGCCTAAAGCTAAATCCAGACACACAAATCAGCTCTGAGCTAGGGTGAAAACAGAGTTCTGGTTAAATGGGTTGCAGGCTTTCAGTTGCAAAGTTCCATCAAGAAACCATTCTTATATTTGAAAACAAGTAAGAATGGCCTCATGTCATTTACAAGAAAAGCAAATTTAGCATTAGCAAATTTAGTTTTTTCTCCCCTCAGACATTTCTCACAGGCCTGTGTTAAAGGGATTTTTTTTCAGAATCAGAATTCTATCTCTAAACCTTGACAGTTCTAGTGAGATGGTGCTGCCTCTTTTTTTATTTTTTCATAAGGAAAGACAAGCCTTTGATAGTTTCAAATAGGGGTGTTGAACAGTAGGACAAATTGTCTTGAAAGGCACCAGGATAAACCATATTTTCAAGGTCAATTTTTTAATCCATGGCTTTTAACCTTGCCATGATTTATGTTTGACCTCCTTTCCACAGCAGTTTTCTTCCTTCTCTCCTTCAGACTGAAAGGACATGTCTATGCTTTATATTTGATGTGGGTTTCATGTATCTGCACAAATTCATAACCACTTGGCAAAAGGCATGTGCCCACACCACATCATTATCCTGCAATTAAGAAAATTCTCCCTGCCACAAAGCTATAAAGCCCAGTGATGTTTCAAGCTAAGCCCTCAATATTCATTCTGAATTCATCTAGGGCACAATGCTGCTGTAGTGCTCCAGAGAGATTTTGTAGTGTGCCTTGTAAAATACTTGTTGAGTGTCGATTGAAAATTTTTTAGGTTTGCTTCATCTCAGCACGTTTGCATACCTAAAGATTTTCTCCTCCTTCTCTGCACAGATTTCACACAGATGAAAAGAAGATAGCTCTTCTCTGCAAACTGAATGGAATAGAAGCATGTATTGTGTTTGGTTCTGTGCATCTTCTACTTAACTGATCAGGTTTAACACGTTCTTCAAATGATTTTTAGATTTTTGATTATCCTCTCTGTGTTGTTGGTCAGGTTGCAGGTTGCTTTGTAAGACTTGATCAAGCAGGTCTTGAATTATCGATGTAATTTACTTACAAAATCTTTGATTAAAGTAAAAGATTGAAGTGAAAGAAAGATAAAAGGAAAAGAAGATAAAAACATCCCTCTAGGATGTTTACCATTAGTCAGTTTCAATGCTGCGTTTCTCTTTTACTGTGTGGACAAACACGTTTGCTGCATCAGAGGTGAAGTCTGTAACATTTTATTTGTATTTCCTCCACCTTCCTAATAATGCCTTGATTTTAAATAAGTAGATCCGAGGGGAAAAAGTTTCACCTTTTAAATAAAATGTGGTGATGACTTTCCAACTTCTACCTCATGTGGCCCCAGGGGTAGGGAGAGAGGACATTTATCGAATGACTCCTTTGGATAGCCTTCTCCCCAAGGTCCTCCAGGATCTGCTGCAGCCCAGCAGGAGCAAACTCTTCCCTCAGGTTGAGACAGCCTGGAAAGGTCGTGCAAGTCAATAAAGAATAGTCGTGTGCCTCTGAATGTACGCTACAGAGAAACACTGTCCAGAAACGCTGCTGATGCAGGAGCTGCCCATAAACGCACGCGTGAGTGACGCCCCGAGCCCTCCCAGCCCTTTGCTGCACTGGAGCTCTCTCGCTGGGCCTGCTCTCCTTTGAGCAATTAAAGATTCTATTGGCCAGGCTCGGTGAAAGGGACCCAAAAATGCCGCTCCCCGCCGCGCCGGGCGCGGCTCCTTTAAGGCGCGGAGCGGCGTCCGCGGGAGTGGGAGCGCGATCGGTCCGGTCCCGGTGCCGGTCCCGGTGCCGGTGCCGGTCCCGCTGGGTCCGGTGCTGGTCCGGGAACTCCGCTGCGGGGGGCTCCGAGCCCCGGGCCCGCCCGGCCCGGCCCGGCCCCGCCCCGCCG
>VXBI01013939.1:477004-487343 GCA_013397375.1 Toxostoma redivivum | reverse complement strand
GCCGGGCTCTGCCGGCAGTGCGGGGCTCCGCGGGGCCGGCTCGGAGCCCGCGGGAGCAGCGAGCGGGGCCGCGGCGCAGGAGCCGCTCCCGGGGCCGCCCGCCGCGCAGGGGCCGCATCGCAGCGGGGCTGAGAAATGTTTGGAGGAGTTTTGTCTCCTTTCTGGAAAAGGAAAGGCAGCGGCGGTGGCAGCAGCGCGCACGTGTGATGTAAAGAAAGAGGGACTTTATGATGTGCTGGCTGGTTGCAGCTCGGTAGGATACCGGGAAAGGCGGGCGGAATCAACAGGGCGCTTGTTGAGTGGTGCACGGAGCCGCTTCGGCCCAGAGCCCCCGAGCTGGGCTGGAGAGGCTGAGTACTCACCTTGACTTAAATTGGTCAACAGTGGGGTTCCAGCGTGCCCCGACTTGGCCAAACTTCAGAAAACAATATGACGTTTAGAAAGGGGGGGGAAACAATGTGGTATTGTGATTAATGGGAGAAAAATGGCTAGGGTGTGCTGAGAATTATCAGTGCAGTGCTTGTAGAGCATGGATACCCTGTGCTGCAGAGCTGACTACTTATTTACACCTTTGCATCCATTCTACTAATAACACTTCTAGAAGTCTGGTGGATCATGATCATGGATTATGACTCTTTTAAGAGAGACTTAAGTGGTCTTTCGAAGACTGAGTGTACTCAAGTTTATTACTTGGCAGGGGGCAGCAGCATGAAGCCTGGGAATGAAAATAGGAAGTGAGCATTACTCAGTTTTGATATTGTGTCTTTGACGGTTATAAGTGTTATCATAGACTGATCGTAGCTCAGATAGCATCTCATGTGCTGAAAGACATTACTCTTGTCCTGGTTAGTACCTACTTCTAGCTGTGCAAGCAGTCCCTCTGATACAGAATATGTTCTGAACAAGTCTGGTTATTTCTATAATGGGCAAATGTGTTTCTGGAAGAGTAAACCAAACTGTATCATACTGAAGAATGTTCTCAGCCTGTAATATCTTAATGTCATGTGTTCAAATGAAAACAGCAGCCACCGGAAAACTGAAACCGCTCTTGACTGATTCACGTGGCTTATGACAACAGAACTGTGTGTAGTGTTACTACACTGAGGTGTGGTTACCTCACACCTGGAAATGTGGCTCGAAATGAGGATGTGCTGTCTGCTGGCTCTGTGTAACCAGCAGTGGCAGAGGTCCAGCCTGAGTTTTCAGAGAAACAGTCCTGGTTTCTTTATGGTCCTTTTGGAGCCTTCATGAGATAGAAGTGCTTGTTCTAGAGACTGGGAAGGAATAGTGGTAATGTGCCCCACTCCTGAAGCACAGGCTTGACAGCTGTTCTTGCCAAGAGACGTTTTTCCCTGGTGGGACACTGAGAGGCTTGAGATGTCACCCTGTTTTCTCTGCCCCCTGAGGCCACAATAAAAGAGTTTTGGCCTGGTCCTTAAATGCATCTGGCTGTAGGTAGCGGCATGGTGAGATGTGCTAGAGTAGTTTCCTTAGTTTCAGTTCTGCTTTGTTTATTTTTCTGAAGGCTTTGTTAGATGTTACTGTGTTAAGTGGGATGCAGTTAAAATTTTGATTTGCTGTCCTGATAGGAAATATGCTTCAGCTTTCACTTTTAAATAGCTGAGTGTTAATTGTAATGCTTAAAGAGCTGTGTCCTAGCACGGATGTGCGTGCCTGTAAGTTTATCTGGCCGTGGTATCATTACTGACCTCTCTGACACAGGCAGGACCAAAGTGTCCATTCTCTGTAGAAACTTCTGCAGTCACCAGAGGAAAGTCATGGACTTTTTCACAATAAAGCTCTGAACAAAATTCCTGTCTTCAGGTGAGTGTTAGCTCCTGCTAGGTGCGGCCTGACTGTGTTCCCCTGGGGGAATAATTTCACACCCTTTGTTTCCCTAGAAAATTTATAGTTCCCACCTGCACTGCTGGGTTCTGAGTGGATGCAAGCCATGCTGACTCATATGCTGAACTGCAGCCTTGCTCCGTGTAAACACAAGCACACTTCTAAAATATTTAATTTGTAATGTCCTCCGTGGAAAGCTATCCCACAGCTCCTGGCATAATTCCCAGAAGCAGCAGATTTTGGGGTTCTGGGAGTTTCAAAGACCATTGGTGCCCAGCAGGATAATCATCTGAACTAGTTTAGTGTAGTTTATCCTGGCACTGGGACAGTTCAAACTGAACAGGTATTTAATCTTGCTTAAAGCAAGTCTACTTTGAACAATACATGGTATGTGTATGAACGATCTGGAGCCTGTTAGGACATGGCTGCCAGGAGATCTACATGGAGGGAAATTTTTGTTATGGCAAGTACACTTTGGTGTAGATGTACCTCCCAACAATTTCTAAAACAACCTCTGTGGGCAGTTATGGTAAAATTAGGAATAAACTATTAGAATATTTGTTTTCTTAGTTCCTCTCTGGCGAATACCAGTAGTAATTGTCTTGTGAAACACCCAAGTTTATATCCACGGGTAAAATACATGTTAAAAAAAACTTCTCAGAAATACGGAAACTCACTCCCTATCATGCACACAAAACTTCTCATTCTTTTAATTGAAAATTAGTTACAGTATATGATTTGGCTATGAAGGAGGAGAGTAGAACCAAAAAATGATTTCTATGTAAACTTATTTTGTCTGTACCTGCTAAGCACAGTGTTGGAGTTTTAAGATAAATATCTTTTCCTTTAAAGCAGTAATTAGTTCAGTGGAGACTAGTTGATGAGAAACTAGAGTTCTTTGGTTCTTTTGAGGGTTTTAAAATTTGGGTTTGTTTTTTTTTTGTTATTACTGCGAGCTTGGTTGAAAGAGTGATCCATTACA
Organism: Toxostoma redivivum; assembly: GCA_013397375.1. NCBI lineage: Eukaryota > Metazoa > Chordata > Aves > Passeriformes > Mimidae > Toxostoma > Toxostoma redivivum. Next base: position 484,516 of record VXBI01013939.1, on the reverse strand, counting down.
ATTATAATAAGTTCAGAGAGTAATCTGGGAGAGGTTCAGTGCATCTAATGGGTGGTCTAGATCAATCCCATATCACTTGCTCAGGTGGGCTGACTGTCAGTGGATTACCTGTAATTGTTAAGCATTATCTGTTTGCTGAACTGGGCTCAGCTTCACTGATGTCATAACTCATCCCAACTTCCTGCAATGTTTTCAGCTTCCATTCTTAATTTTTTATTTTGCAAACAAGATTCTAGAGACGCTAGAGTAGTGAGATGTGCTCAAAACTGGGTAAGTCTGAGTAGAAGAAATGGTTCCAAACCCTGGAGAAAAGGCCTCTGGTGCAGATGGGGCTCTGGAGCTCACTGAGGACCCTTGGGGATACAAACCATCGCTCCCAATGCCACAGCACGGCAGTACTTGCATCATGCACTGTCAGTGCAGCAGGAAAAGCAAATCTGTGCTCTTACCTTTACAGATGGCAGGATTTGGAGGTAGTGTGCCTGTCACTTCTTTGGGTGTGGGAAGGGTACCTGGAATAATACTGTTTTGGTACAAGAAGCATCTTTTCTGTGAGTGTGATTCAAGGCTCAACTTATTTTCCTTCTTTAGTAAGATGGGGGATTTCCTTACAAATGTGGCTTAATTCACAAATTAATTTCACTAGGATGACTATCTGAAATCTGAAATTGAAGTGTACAGATGTGGTACTTTTGTTGTGTACAGATGTACACTTTTGTTGCTTAAGTGTGCTGAGAGATATGCTTGCCATTAGCAGAGTCCCACTAGCTACAAGGTAGTCTTACAACCCATATTTCAAAATCCTGCTTTCTATGATGGTCATTAGTGGCATTTTTCTTTGTAAAAGCAAAGGAAGTTAAAAATTGTGTCTGCATCTGTTATTGTTGCTATGTCAGCTGTCTTTGTCCAGTTTTAACCATCCTATCCTGAGTAGCTCCTAACTGGAGTTGTAACATCAATGGCTAGTGCAGAGGAAGTCAAAGTGGAGGTCTTGCAATGCTGTCTCCTCTCAGTCAAAAAACATTCGAGTTACACTAGTTTTAATCAAGATGCAATGAGTTGAAACATTCCACTCTGTTTTGGTGCCTGGCATAATCAAGACTGATATGGTTACAATATAAATTAGTAGCCAGTTCCTTAGCAGTATTTAATCATGCTTCGTCTTGAGCAAGACAGATGGTACCACTGATATTGGGCTTCTGAGACTTGAAACTGAGAAGATCACTTGAAATAAGGTGATGCAATTTTTGCAGGAGGTCACGTACAAAATTGTCCTCTTCAGATGGCAATTGTGAAACGAGCGAGTGCTCCTTGCAACATGCTATCAGTTATTGCACAAGCAGGTACCAAGAAAGGGCCACCCCTGTGTCAAGGTGAGCAGTGGGATGTGCTGTCTTCAGGTGCCAGCTTTCTTTCACACCAATGTACAACACCAGCATAAAAAAAAGATGTAAAACAGCCCATGTTTATTCAAACCCTCCTTTCTAGCATACTCAACATCTTCCTCTGAAGTGGAAAGTTAACTTCTGTGTAGTCAGATTCTATATTAAGCCATTTGTAAATGGCTGTCTTCCTAACTCTAGCTGGAAAATACTGTCATGAGAGAAGGTTTTTTGTAAGTTAGATGGCAGCCTGTTGGTGTGAGTAACACATGGTTGGAAACTGTTGGTGGTAAAGTAGCAGCAGCTTGGAAAGCTCTGTGAGCCTAATCCAGACTTGTTTTAGAGGGTAACTTCTAATACAGAATCTTGTACAGTTTAGTCCAGTTGGAGGGTCAGCTGTCTATTTTAGAGCTCAGATTGCTGCCTTTTAAGATGAAAGCTGTATTTTGTGAATGTGAACTCCTTTTTATCTGCTTGCTGTGCCTTGTCTGAGGGAAGGAGCAGCTGTAGTCCATTCGCCAGACCTGCATTTGGCTGTTGCTGCCATTGTGTTGTGTGTAAACATGTACCATTATTTTGGATCATATAGCAGCCTGTTCAAAAGGGTCTCGCATTCCCCAGCTGTTCTGCAACTTTTCCATCTCTGAGCTTGCCAGCTGCTTAATACAGGCAACTGTAGCTGCATTTGTTTCTCTGGTGTTAAGTATTAGTGGAGATAAAATTGACTTGTTAAATGTTAGGTGCTGCGACCCCCTCTCCTGCTTCGAATGGACTTAAAACAAAAGCAGACTGTTCTTACCACATGGAAGGTGTTGGAAGTTTTCTTTGTCACTAGTTGAACAGATTGCATAAAAATCTTTGTTTTGTAGATTTGAAACAAATATGAAGTACGATTGTGCTCACATATATAGAGCCACAGATTGTAGCAGTAACTAATCTGAAAGAACTGGGTTACAAAAAGGTGTGCCTTAAATCCATGTCAACAGCTCATTTGTTTAACCACTTCTCTGTTCAGTTTGACAAGGCATCCTGTGCTCTCTTGTCAGCCAACCCTTTTGTTTATTGAATCTGGGGACTTTTGTTTCAGTGGCAGCTCTGCTCAGACTGGATGTCAAGGAAGGAACAGGGGCTCTGCAATATCTTGAATCTGCAATTACTGCTCAGTACAGGTGAGGAACCACAGGCTGAGATCTGCCTTTTCCAGCCTGCTCTCCCTGCCATGAAAATGATAGCAAATGTCTGGAAAATGTTTTGTGTGACTGAACTCCTCTTTACTGCAGCTTTGAATCCAGAGCTATCTGCCTGGAGATACAGAAGTCAAAAGTCAGAGTAAATTTAAGCTCATTTGGAAAAAGGACATAATTCTGTTCATCACTAAGATTACTATTCTAAACACTTAACCTGTTCTATAATGTCAGTTTGAAACTTGGGGTGAGGAGGAGCGTATCCTTGGTTGCTGCAAGAGACTGCTAAAGATAGTGATAAAGCAAGATTTTCAGAGGCTTGAGCTGGTGCCATTAATTAGTATTCCTTACTCCCAAACAAAGAGATTAATACAAACCACCACAGTGGTAAATCAGATATTCACTTGAAATCATATTTAATGCAGCTTGTATTTGAAAAATGTAAAATTGGTTTTTCATGGTTTTGCTATTCATTTCATGGTGAAGGAGACTGGAAGGGAATGACTTATGCATTCTTGCTCCTGATAGCAGAAAAGACTGCCTCTGCCCCAGGGTCCAAGTTACCCATTGTAACTGGCCTGAATACGCTATTATTCAGAAAGGAAATTTCCAGGTGACTGTAAATTCTTTTTTTCCTACCTCCTTTTTTTCCCACCCTTTCACCAGGCCTGCTCTATCCTTGCAGTTGTAGCTTTCATGTTCACGTTAAACATCAACACTACCTAAATTATGCTAGGATGACTCTGGCTTCAAAATAGAGCCCTAACCTGTAAAAAAAAAAGAAAAAAAAAAAAGTCTCTTGATTTAAGATAGCATGTTACAGGATCTGTTTTTCATATCTCCAAATAGTTGAGAGTTGGAACTTTTCCATTCTAATGCTAGTGTCTTAAAAGAAGTTGAAACACTATTTGTCTAGATGCTTGCACTTGTCTTCTGGAAAGTTAATTTTTCAAAGTCAGTATTGGAGCACTAAATCATTATTTGTTTGAAATCATATCAGAAATACAGGCTTATAGTTTGAAGTGATCATACTAGATACATAATTATGTTAGCTGAGCAGAGCCATAGATATTAGATTAAAATGCCTAGTTAACACAGAAACTGTAGAAATGAATGTGTGTTCTGGATTTAATAATTACACGTATGAACAGTTCTTTAGAAAACAGGTGTCAGGGGTTCTCTTTCAGAACAGCAGATTGACCACACTTCAAAACCAGAGGAAGACAACCAAGAGTGGTACTGAGGGCATGGAGAGAGGGGTAGGGAGTGGAGAAGAACCTCTGTCACAGAGAAAGTTAGGGAGAGCATCTTAACATTTTATTTAAGTGCTGCTGATTTATTCATAAACCCCTTTGGAATGAGTTTAGGGAATGGACATAGAGGAGATTGGGAGAAGTAGATTTTGAGAAGTAAGAATATTAGGAAGTGTTGGTTTGTCCTTAGTTGAAGAGAGGAGGAAGACAGTATCTGATTAATAAGTAGTGTTCAATTATTGAACGATTTAGGAGAAATAAATATTTCTTTCAGAATGTGGTGGGAAGTGAAGTGAAAAGACTTTAAATGGCTTTAAATTGCTTAAATGCGTTTAAAATAATAGGAGGGGGAAAGAAGGGATTACCCTCTCACCCACCTCCAAAGACTGTTTTAATGAAGTTGGTGGAAGTTTTGGGGAGGCTTAAAAATAAAGCATTTCAGAAAGATTTTTGTTAGGTGATTTTCTTTCTTTCTTTCGAATGAAAGGTTCTGCCAGTGTTTTTTACTTGGCTTAAATTTGCTCCATCCTCTACAGGGGAAAATATTTATTTTAAAGTTTCCTCTAAACTTAAATTGGCTTCCCAGCCAATTTGAAGATATGTCTGTCTATGTAATACCTTCCAATTCTAGGAAAGCTGAAAACTCTAAGGCTTAATGAAGGAGGAGACCTTGTTGATTGCACAGGAGAGCAGCATTTCCAGCAGCAGAAAAATTGCTGTTCTGAAAATGTAGCTTGAATTAATCCCTTCCACCTTTGTTTCCTTTTGCTGTTGTTAATGATTTCCTTTGCTCAGCTAGTGGTAAGTGCTGTTGTGCCTGCCTCACTCCACTGATTCTTCCACTGCCCTCTGGGACTAAAAAATATAGCCTGTGTCAATTTAAAGAGAGAAATAGAGCAGTGGCAGATAGAGCTTCATCACTAAGCTGCAAGTTTATGAGAGTTAGGATCTTTAGCTTTGGCACTTAAAATAATTTTTTCCAGGGTGGTCATTGCAGCTCTTAGTGTGGGTTGTCCTGTACACTGATGAGTTTGGGTGCCTGTTATCTCACAGGCTGTGTGGCTCAAGTCTCTGCCCTATATGTAGCTTATCAGCCATGTGCACTGCTCCCCAGAGACCACATAATATTTCTCCATCACTGGAAAGATTCAAGGCTTTGAAAGAAGGTTGCTTAAGCAAAAGTTGCAATAATGAACAAAATTACAAAAAGACAACTATTTACTTAGGTAATATGTGTCAGTAAGGACCTGGCTTAGTTAGACTCTGTTGTTAGGGTTGCCTGTTACAGCAGTTTGAGTTCTGGATGCTTTGCCTTGTTTGTGTGCTCTCATCTGTAATCAACATTTAGATGTAAACTGCTGAAGAGTACCAGTACTGCTTCTTCTTCTCCCACCTTGCTCCACAAAACTACTTAGCTAAGGTATTCCTGTTCAGATCGTGCTGTTGGCTTTAGGCTTAAACTCCTTTAGTCAGAGCCTTCTATCATTTGTGGTTTAAAGTATATGCTGTGACAAATATTACTTCAAAGGAGTTTGTACAAAACTTGACCCTTGCAAAGCTCAGAGAGTAAAGACTCTCCAGAACTTTATAAACAGCGTGACCATGGGATTGCACCAAACCTCTTCTGGGTGCTCCCCCTGGGCTGTCCTCTTCCTTCCTGCTGTATTGCATAGTGCCAATGGTTGACAGGCAGAGGATTTGTTTTTGCTGAAATACACTTGTTTGTCTTGTCTCCATAATATTTGTTGCATGCCTGACTGACAACTTGCATGCAAATGCCTATTTTTGTACTGTTTTTGTGGGTTGGCAACAAATTAACTGTGGCTTCCTACTGCAAGCAAAAGCCTGGTGTATGGAAGCGAGTTGTTTATATGGATTCCTGGTATGGAATGCAAGTTTAATTCTTTTAGCTTGAAATTAAACTGTGTTGAGTAAAATTAACTTTGAATTTAAGTGGCACTGAACTCAGCTAAACAATTTTCTAGGGCTTACATTAATAAAAGCCAACTATAGCTTAGCTAACTACTGCTAGGGATGCATTTCAGGTTCTTATAATTTGTGGTTTAAGAAGGGAATGCTCAGCTTATACTTCTGTAATAAACTTCATGTCTGAAGTGCACTGTGTGGTGTACCCTGCTGGGATAGTACAGCCACAGATAACCTGAAGGGATTTGTGTGGGCAGGTGAAACATTCCAGGGGAGATACAAATTTCCATGGCCTGCTTTGGCAGCCTAACCTGCCTTACAGTAAGAGATAGTGAAAAAGAAGTTACCAGTGATTTTGTTTCATCTGACCTACTGTTAGGGGACCTAGTGGCCTTTTAAAAGAAATCTTTAAAGCAGTATTTGGTTGGACATGCTTTTTCTGGACTCCCAGGAGGTGCTTGCCAGCAAGAAGCTGCTGACATCAAAAGCAAAACCCCAAAAGGCCCATATATGTGTGTGAAGTAAGGAAGCCAGGAATGAGAGTGATTTTGTGATGAACTTCAGCTGAAAGATCTTTCCAAATGCAATAAAGAAATGGAGCACCTTCATTACTGCCTTCAAAAATTATGATGACTTGTGAGATTGCTAGAGAAACATACAAATGAAGACAGTGTCCTTCCAATAAAACCAATGTTACTTCATTAAATGTTTCTTACAATCACGCCAATCACCTCTGAAACAAAGCAAGTAATCTTGGAATTACAGAGGTTTGTTTCTTAAGGAAGCCCTGAAAAAACTTTTTCCATGAACACGTTGGTATGAGTTGGCATTCTTCCTTGCACAGGAAACCACAAATTCTTATTGCGGAAAACTTCTAACTCTTGTAAAACAGTCATTAGTTTTGTGTATTAAATGTTCAGAATGTTCTAGTTTTTTGGGATTTTTTTTTTTTTGCATGGCCTCTGGAGAGCTGCTCTAAGAAATGCTTCTCTTCTGATAAACAGAAGATGACTTGCTCAAATGTTTCCAGTCACTTGTAGTCCCTGTGCATGCTCCTGGGGCTTGGATACTTCTCAAATGCCTACAAGCCTGAGACCATCTTTATTGCTCAATTATTTTTACCCCTTCAAGTCTGACAGTTGCAGCAACTGAACATGATCCCTGTATTAAATGCAGCAATGTGTTTGATGAGTTGCTTTGTTAGGGTTTCTGAAACTGGTGCACTTGAGATTGCCTTTGGTGGTGGGGCAGCTCCCAGAGCAGTGTCACTCAGGGCACACACACAGACACACACCGTGCTTGTGTGCACTCCTTGGAACACCTGTGAGCAGTGTCAGTGGGACTTGGACACCTCTGGTGAGTGATGTGTGCTACAGGCTGGGAGCTTAAGTTTCAGGTGACTGGAAAAATTACTTCTATGACTTCAATGAGCATCCCTCTTTTTCTTTATGCTAGTCTTTTTCAGTTTTTTCCTCTTCATTCTTTTTGTTTACCCCTTTTTTTTTTTTTCAAATCTCTATTCTGAATTTGATATGCAATCTATGATCAAACAGCACATGAAGTAAAACCCCTTCTTAACTAAGTTTTCCTTAGTTTTTGTTCCTTTCAAACACACTGTTAAGAGTAAAACTCAAATTACACAGCACATTCTTTTTATTTTTTTTAATGACAGAAGAAAGGACAATGGGTGGGGATGTAACAAATCACATAAGCTAGAAGTGATAAAAGTGTTTGGGTTTTGGTTCTTTTTTTTTTTTTTTTTTTTTT